>JANZLK020083976.1:0-10236 GCA_026937615.2 Erythroxylum glaucum
CTAACATCTCATTCTCATATTAAAGATTCGAGCCCTAGATTTCAGTAATTGAGAAAATAGCAATGAGAGATTATAAGAAAGTCTATTTCATGATAATCATCACACCTAGTCCGAAATTCCGTAGTGAAGCGGAATTTGGGGAGGTTTGATAGTATACAACCTTACCCCTACATAGTAGAGAGATTGCTTCCGGTAGACCCACATGCAGATGTAACATGCAAAAAAATGATGCAGGACAATAGAAAAAAACGTGAATAAGTAAGAACTAATACGCCGAATATTTAAGTAAATAGAATTCCAATATAAGATAAAGACATACCTGATGTTTAACCCGATCTGTCAGTACCTTACACCTTGTAAAGACCAGCTCTTTTCGTCGCTAGTTGCACTAGGGGTCTTCCTTGAGCGGCCCTAAGGATATGAAAATCCTACGGTTTAGGCATCCATCGTGGGAAATCTTTCCCAACATGCATAATGTAGCATACACATAAGTGCGAATAGTGAATTTTGCACATGAAAAATGATTGTGCATGCATTCATTGACATATTCCAGGTATAATTATTTATAAATGTGATTTTACTAAGAATTATGGGGTTTAAACATTGAAAATTGATTTAGAGAGTGTATTTGTTGAGTTAGAATTAATTTCTGAAAATGTTGAATATCATTATACTAGGAAAATTACCAATTGGCAAAACAACTATTAAATAGTAGTAGAATTTACTATCCAATGGCAGTGAAAATTTTTAGGATTGACATTAAGATTTAATGGCTAGTATCATTGAAAAATTTGAGAGAAAATTTTGGATCGAAAATTGGAGACAAATGGACTAGTAGATTAAAAGACCAAAAGTGGGAGCATAAAAAAGTGACAAGTGTCACTACCCTCATCATTTACTATTCTTTTACACAATTAAAGACTATTCCATGGTCTTTTACTTACCATTCACGACATATGCTCCATTTCTCCATCTTCTTCTTCTTTCTCTTCATCTTTCTCTTCTTCTCTCACGAAACTCACTCTCACCCTCACCATATTGATTTTTGGTCCAGCTTTTTCACCTTGATTCTTCAAGATTTGTTCTCTTCTCCATTTTGTCACTAAAGACCTAACCCTAGAGCCTTTTATTGATGATGTGTGTGTAAGAGAAGGAAGCTAGGGTTACGAGAGATCTTGAAGAGTTTGAAGAATTGGAAGCTAAATCAAGTAAGTTATGCTTTAAATATCATGGGTATAATTAAATGAAGCTAGAACGATGAGTGAATTAAGATTTGATGACTTGATTTGGCAATGTGTATGTATGTATCATGGGTGATAAAGAGTTATATAGATGTCTTGCCTTTGTTTATATATGATGAGTAATAATTCATACATTGTTATAGAGATGATTTGAGGTAGAGTAATCTTCATAATGGGGCTAGGATGAGTGCAGAAAAATCAACGATGAATGGGTAAATATATATGTTGTTTTTGGTTAATGATCAAATATAGATCATGATTTGTTGTGAATGATATATTAAGTTGAATTGGAGTAGAGAATGGTAAGGAAATGAAATAGAAGAGATGATCTAGGTATAAGATGGGTTAGCTGTAAAATACTGGAAGTTATGAAATCTTGAAAATTGGGGAACTGTTGGAAAATATAACAGTAACATGTTTACTAATTATATCTATGTGTTTTAGCCATAACTTGTTCTGTAGTTATCCAAATTAGATGATTCTTGATCTGGCTTAAACTAGAGACATAAGATTACATTTTTCATGAAGATATCAAAGTTAAATTCTATCTTTAAGAGTCTCAAATTTTGACATTAAGATGAGAACTGGGTGCTGCAAATTAGTGGATGAATGTATATGTTTGTATTCTATTTTAGGTATTTGTGATCAAGCATGGAATATGAATTGTGTATGGATGATGTTGAGCTAAACTTGAGTTATACATGAAATAGTTATCAATTAGAAATGAACTTTGAATATGATTGTTTGAGATTAGGAATAAGATATGGTGGAAAAAAAGAGTAAGAATTTATGAATGATGAGATGTAGTTGAATGTGATAAATCAAATGAGTTGAGATTTGAGAGTTAAATGAAATCAATTTGGTAGTTGAATTGTTATAAAGTGATATTGCATTAGAATAGTTGAATTTGGGAAGATTATGAGTGAAAATGATGTTAGAATGGATGTAGGAACCATTAGAGATGCTATAGAATGAGGTATGTTTCACCTAGTTAGATGGATTTTAGGTTCGCTAAACGGATGTTCTCAGGTCTAGAAAGACTCTTAGCCTCGCCCATGTCTGTTAAAGGGACATTAAGTCCATTAAACGGACCTTTAAGGTCTAGAAAGCACTCTAGACCCGGTCTATGTCCGTTAGGGTGCAGTGTATGTCTGTTTAGTGGACATACAAAGGACACTTGTAGAAATTGGTGATTTTGACCCTTTAAATGGAGAAATCTCATTTCGGTATCCTCACGAAGGTTGTAGATCTCGAAGTCATCTTCAAAATCCTCTTTGAAAGTGTCCTACATATATGTTATGCCTTGCCCTAAGATATGTTTGTTTTACATGATTGGCTAATCAATGTTTTTCCTATAAGATGTTTAGGCTTGATTGTGATCTTGGATGAGCCTAATTGATGTTGGATTGAGCTTTCAACATAAGGAGAGTATATTAGGTGTTAAGGAATGATTCAAAGATCATGTTAATTGGTTATGAGACGAGTACTAAAGAAATGTACCCAGAAATGTCATTGAACATGCATTGTACATATTTCATATAAATAATTGTGCATAAATGAATAGTTATAATTGTGCTAAGTTATTAATGTGTGTTTGCAATGTACGTATTGCAAAATTTTGATGTACAGGATAAACGTCCTGTAGGAAAATCCCGATGTGTGCATTATATACACGCAGTGCGGAAATTAAAAAAAATTATTCCGGGACTTTCCCAAAGTCTAGGATCTATGTGTCTATACAAAGAAGTACTAGAATTCTCAAACCACAACAACTAAAGGAGACCGTCTCTAACGGTATCCATGTAGAGGTCAGAGAATCTAACTGAATCAAACTCTTTGATTTTGAAACAACTAGAATAAAGAAAAGAGAGCTAGCTCTTACCTTGATTCTTGGAGAACAACTTGAAGGAGGATGAAAGCTTGGAAGAGGAAGACAATGAATAGAGCTATGGTTGATGTTGAAAAACTTGTTTCTAAAACAAGTTAAAAATCATTTTTATCTCACGATCATCTTACCTTTCAAGCTTTCATTTATGTCTTTTATGGATTTTGTTTTTTTTAATCTATTAAAGACATTTAATGTATCTTTAACAAAGTCTCTCCTCCCTTATCATACACATTACCTTTATATATATATATGCTGAAGTGGTCCAATCACATTGGAGTCGGTCCTATCGAATCTCAGGTATGAAAAAACACCGGAGACCTATTTCAGTAATATCGATCCCACGATCTCATCGGGACATATACTGATCTCATTGGGATCCATTTGGTTCTATTACTCTCCATATAATGGATCTCTATCCAAAATTATTTTACGAATTCTCCTAGTCACTCTTATGCGTTTGACCCATTAAGTTCCCGGTTATGTTGGCCACTTAGAATAATAATTAATCCAAGCAAGTCATGAGCAGTGTCTAGCAACACATCATGACCTCCAATTGATCAGAAAGTAAGTGATTTGACGAATGAACCCGTGCTCACCACGAACCATCTTGTGAACCATCTCATAGACAATTATTGTGCAATTCGTCATTTCACCATGCTATACCCCACTTGGTTATAAGTATGGGCAAAGTGTCAACTCTCACTAGATTGACTATGTCAAATCTAGTCCAAGTGCTATCAGTTCTTGTCCTATGACTCATTACTCTATATGTCAATGAAGACATTCTTTATGACTTATATACTCCAGCCAGAGATTTCCAAGTAATGACCCCGACAAGAGGCCATGGATATCATCATAATGAATGGGACCGCAAAGTCCAACGACGAAGGAAAAAAGGTGTCGTCGAATCAAGTGTTGAGCGTCCCTACATGCTGTTTTCCCTTTGATTTTGGGTGTGAAGAGCCTAATATTTTTTTAAGTGGGAAAATATGTGTAGTTATCCGGATAAAATGAAGAAAATGATACTGGACAAAAACGGGTTTAGGGAAAAAAACAAAAGAAGAACTAAATCGGGTCGGGTTATCGAGTGAGGTGATAGTTTTTTTATTTTATTAATAAAGTGAGTTCAATTATCTGATGTCGTCATATATCTCATTTGAAGTAGGTGTGTTTTATTCAATTAAAATCTTAATAAAGAAAATAAAGATGATCTGGAAACAATAAAACTGTGGTGACAACTTAAGTGGACCCACAGGCCACAACTCCCATTTATTTCTGGACTGTGGCATTGTCCGTACCATTGTCTTCTCTCGGCTTCCCGGTAGCCGGTTAGCCTCCAGATTGGTGCAAGCTCCGACACACGTGTTTGCCTTCCCTCATGTACACAAAAATTACATGTTTTTTTAAATAACAAAAAGAAATGTTTGCTTGTTTTTCTTTAAAAAAATTGAGAGAAGATGGAGAGAGCGAGAGAAAAGACTTGACCAATTGGAGGGTCGGAAAATGAAAATTCCTTGGTCATGTTGGTATCCTCCACTATCAACCAAATAATAGAACCAAAAGATGCCAAGATAGAGCATCTTTAATTTCTAAGAAAATAATAGCAGTGACATTCTTTGGTGAGATCGGGAAATTTCAGAAGTGTGTCGGAATGTCATAAACATGTATGATACGCAATTAATTAGTTTCATGTGCATAATTGACATTGGAAATTTGGATAATTAGTAATATCTATGTGTTCTGATTGTATAGAGGTACCAGGGGAGCGTCGATCCTCCGACGTAGCTGAAACTTCCCGGCATTAGCTCGGAAGTTACAGGTGAGTAACCTAGTTGGTTCCTCAATATTTGTGTGTTTAATTACGTGTCTATGCCATGTGGAAGATGGAGGATTATATGTGTTTGATTGAATTGGGTTCGGACCAAGGGTGTCCGAAGATTCGGTAATTTGTTATTGAAGTGCTATATATGTGAAATTAAATGTACATTTGGCATGTGAAATTGGCAATTGGGGCATGTACATTTCATGCATAAAAGTATGATCAGATAAAGGCAGTTGTGACCGGAGCAGCCTCAGAGCTTTAAGCTCAACGCAACAGGACCTCAGGTCCAACGTATATGAGAGCTTTAAGCTCAACGTACAGGACCACTGGTCCAATGTATTTGAGAGCCATTGGCTCACCGATCAGGGCATATCACGCTCAACGTTTACAGAGCCTCAGGCTCAACGCAATGTGCCCGTCACTGGGACAGTTTCAGGCGCACGGTCATAACAATGTAAGAAAATGGAAGTGTCACATGCGCATTGCATATGTGAATGATTGGCTGCAAAATGTGAAAATGAAAATGCATGTGATATTTCTGAAATTGATATTGTGTGATTGTATGCATATTATCGGTGTTTGCATGAGTTGGGTGGACCATCGATGATGGTTTCTCGCTGAGTTCGCAAACTTACCCAACATTGCAATATATTTTTCAGGACAGCGATAGTAGTTTTCCTAGCTCCAGATTGTTAGAGTCTTCTCTGCCTTGTGGATCGTGTCGGGAAGAGAGGTTATGGCGCAGAGGTGGGTCAGCTGAGATCTTCTTTTTGGGATGACCTAGTCCAGAGCCGATATTTCTTTTGAGTATTGGATAAACTGTGCTTTTGGACAGAATTATATATTTATGGATTTGAGAAATTAAAAGTAAAATTTGGTTTCAGTTTTTAGTGATATTTATATTTGATGCCATGTGGATTGTAGTTGGTTGCTTGGTAGTGCACCCTTATCGTGGGTTACGTGTCGGAACGACCTGCGGGCGTCCCGATGTGTACCCTACGGTAAGGGGACGCTACATAAACACACATCCAGATATTGACTTTCGTGAATCAACATAACCAGCAAAGTCTAAATCTGACTAACCAACTACTTCCAGATTATCAGTTCATCTATACATAAGCATGTAATCTTTGGTCCTTTGAAGGTACCTCATCTCCTTTTTAGCAGCTCTCCAGTGGTTTATACCTGGGTTACTTTGATATCTTTCCAACATTTCAATAACAAATGCAATGTCAAGTCTTGTACAAACCTGAGCATACATTAGGCTCCCTACTATAGAAGCATATGGAATATTTTTCATTTGTTCCCTTTCAAGCTCATTTTTCAGGCACTGGTTCAAATTGAACCTATCACCCTTTACGATAGGTGCTATACTCGATGAACAATCTTTCATCCGAAATCTTTCTAAGACTTTATTGATATAGGTTTCTTGGAATATACCTAAAATGTATTAAGATGTGTATGGATTTTAATGCCAATATAAGACGCCTCACCCATATCCTTCATATCAAAATTCTTATAAAGAAACTGTTTCACTTCGTATAGAAAACTCTTGTCATTAGTGGTAAGTAAAATATCATCCATATATAGAACAAAGAAACAAAGTTTACTCCCACTAACTTTCTGATATATGCATTGATCCATGATATTCTCTACAAAACCATATAAAGAGATGATATCATGGAATTTCAAATACCATTGATGGGAGGCTTGTTTCAATCCATATAGGGATTTCTTAAGCTTACACACCAAACATTTACTATCATTAGAGGAGAATCCTTTCGATTGTTTCATATAAACTTCTTCCTCTAGGTCTCCATTCAGGAACGCTGTTTTCACATCCATTTGATGCAGTTCCAAATCAAAATGGGCAACCAATGTCATAATCACTCATAATGAATCCTTTTTAGATACAGGAGAAAAGTTCTCCGTGTAATCAATTCCTTCTTATTGAGTAAATCCTTTAGCAACAAGTTTAACTTTATATCTTTCAATGTTGCCTAATGAGTCTTTTTTGTTTGTTTTGAAGACCCATTTACATTCAATGACCTTAGCACCATTAGGCAAATCAATAAGATCCCAGTCTTTGTCAGATGCCATAGAATTCATCTCATCTACCATGACATTGTACCACAATTGAGATTCATTGCGACTCATAGCTTGTGAAAATGTTTCAGGGTCATTTTTGACTCCAATATTATAGTCAACTTCTTCTAAATACAGAATATAATCACTAGGTATTGTTGATTTCTTCTCTTTAGTTGATCTTCTTAATGTTGTATTAATGCCCTCCTGAGGATGAGCTTGTACAACTAGTTGCTTAATAACCTCTGGTGATTGTTGAACAATCGGATCCAATCATTGAAGTTCCACAAGCTACTGATGACAATCGGATCTACTAGATTGTCATCAACAGCTTATGGAACTTCAATGATTGGTTGTTCAATACTCGTTTGACTTTAAGGGATGCTATGAATGAAAATTAATCTATTACTTGAAGTAGGAGTTTGTATTTCACAATGATCCTTCTCAAGAACTAACTCCTGAGATTGATCACTCCCATTGATCAAGTCATTCTCAAGAAACTTTACATTTCTTAATTCCACAAATCTAGTACTATGAAATGGACAATAAAATTTGTATCCTTTAGACCTTTCAACATATCTAATGAAATACCCACTTATAGTCCTTAGATCCAGTTTTTTTTCTTGTGGATTATAAAGCATCCCCAAATGTGCATATATCACAAACTCGGTTTCCAACCTTTCCATAACTCAAATGGTGTTTTAGAAAAAGTTTAGGTTGGAACTCAATTTAACATATACACTGCCATTTTAAGAGCTTCAGATCACAAGGATTTAGGAAGTTTAGAGTTGTTAAGCATACTCTGCACCATGTCTAATAATGTTCGGTTTCTTCTTTCTACTACACCATTTTGGTCCCTAGACCTAGGCATGGTGTATTGAGCTATTATCCTTTACTCCTGAAGAAACTTTGCAAATGGACCAGGTGCTTATCCACCCTCGATGTATCTATAGAAAATTCTCCACCTCTATTTGATCTCACGATCTTTATTTGCTTACCACATTGTCTCTCTACTTTCGTTTTAAATAACTTAAATGCATCTAATGCTTTGTTCCTGTTATGAAGCAAGTAGAGGTACATATATTGCGAGTAATCATCTATAAATGAGATGAAGTATTTTTGACCATACGAGTCCATTTCTGAACTATAAATGTCTATATATATGATCTCTATTATGTCTAAACTCCTTTTAACACCTTTCTTTTTCATGTTGGTCTATTATCCCTTTATGCAATCCACACAAACATCAAAGATAGTAAAATCCAAAGTATTAAGTACTCCATTATTCACCAATTTTTTAATTCTTTAAAGGAAAATATGTCTCAATCTTCAGTGCCATAACATAGAGGATTGTTCATTCATAACACTTCTTTTAATACCAACATTACTATAGATATGCATTGTATTGTGAAAAACATTTTCTTGCAAATTAATTTGGAAAAGACCATCAATTATTGTACCATTCCCAACAAGATTAGATCCATGATACAAACCAAAGGATTTATTTGAAAAGTTAAAGGAATATTCCAAAGGTATAAGTCTTGAAATTGAAATCAAATTTCTTTAGAAACTTGGAATGTAAAATGTTCTTTCCAAATTCAAAACAAAACTAAAATTTAAAACTAATTTGCGTGTCCCAACAAATTCCAAGTCCCAACAAATTCCACATGTGAACGAATCTTGTTGCCTCAATAGATGCATTGTTCACTGCCCAATGGCTTCTTGTGGTTTGTAAAACCCTGCAAGGTATTGGAAATATGGATTGTAGAACCGGAATCAATCCGCCAAATGTTATGACAAACATCAAAATTCATAACAAACAAGTGAGATTGAAATACGTTTCTTTATAAGCCAAGCCTTAAATTTGGCATAATCCTTCTTTATGTGCCCTTTCTTTTTACAGAAGCGACATTTAGGATTGAAATCCTTTTTGATATCTGTATGGACTGGTATTTTACCCTTTTCGTTTTTTTCTGGCTTACCCTCTATTCCTTCCTTCTGTGGTCATATGTGAACTTTCACCCAATTCTATTACCAACCTCCCTTCCTCTTGAACACACATGGTCAGCAGTTCATTGATAGACCATCTATCCTTCTATGTTTTGTAAGAGATTTTAAAGGGTTTATATTAAGGTAGAAGGGAATTAAGTATGTAATGCACAAGGAAAGACTCGTACATCTCAACCTCAAGAGGCCTTAGTTAAGTCACAATGTCCCTCATTCGTATAATGTACGCACACCTTCAACACTTGTGAGCTTCATTGATGATAACTTGGTCATTATGGAGCTGGCTAGGGCCTTATCTGAAGACTCAAACTGTTCATCAATAGCCTTTAGTAGATCCCTAACATGATCACACTCTCTAATAAAACCACGAATACTAACCTGAAATTTGGTCTTTATGTACATTGTGCTAAGGCGATTAGATCACTCCCAATGTTTATAAAGAGCTATTTCAGCCTAAGCACTAGTTTCAGTAAGTGCAGGTGGTTCATCTTTTCGAATTGCATAATCAATGTTCATCCACCCTAGTTGGAGGACAATCCTCTCTTTCTGTGTTTTATAGTTATCACAATTCAATTAGGGAATATCACGTTGAATATCAAAAAAATTCACAAGTTTAATAACTACATAAATTTCAAATAAACATGCTTATCTCACTAAATTTGTTGAAGCAAAGAAACATGTATTATGTTTTACTAATGTTAAAACATGCAATCATATTTCAAATGTGAATCATATAATAATTAAAATTGCCTGTGGGCTAAGCTTTAATTAAAAGATTCATACTTACTCCTTTATAATGAAACTATCAAATTATATTCTTTTCTTAATATCTGTGGGTAAATTAAGAAAAAATAATTTGCTATTCCATCCTAATTAATCATGCACATATAATAAATCTTCCTGTGGGATAAATTTTGTTATATTTAAATATGATTGATTACAATTTGTGTCATTTTATTAGATGTGATCCTTAACACACACATACACACACACAGATATATATATATAATTAATCAAAGATGTCGTGGCTAATCTTCAACTAATTAAAATTTTATTGATCACATGACACCTCATTTTATGCAAAACTATGAATAATAAAGGTTATACATAATCCTTTACAATTTATTAATAATGAATCAATATCATACATTTGCATAAAATAAATATATATACATGAATTTCAAATCAAACAA
>JANZLK020085283.1:0-10207 GCA_026937615.2 Erythroxylum glaucum
TTTTTTATTTTTTGTATCGGGAATTTAAGAGGTGAGAAATATGTTGGGATTGGGTTACGTGTTTGATCAACTGATTACGGGTTGTTTATGCGGTTTTTCACGGCATTTGGGTCTCATGCTTACTGGGAACTTCTATCTTGTTGCGGACTAGGAATCCCTTAGTTTGCCTACCAGTAAAAATGAAGGGTGTTTTTACATAAATATGTGCTGGGTATCTCTGGTGATTGAAAATTGTCTTGTAGTTTATATTCCACTTATGATTTTGGCATTAAATTAAGCACAGTTTCATAACTAAAATACATTAGCAGTAAGAGTGGCTATTGAGCTTGACTCAGAAGGAAAAGGCTCGGCCATTTTTCTTTTTTGGCTAGTTCTTGACAAAAACCCAAGATTGAGAGCCAAAAATACCAGAATGGAGCAACTGTTTCAAGAAAGTTTGGAATTAGATTTTGAATATAACAAAAGGATAAGGCGTATCTGTAATAGTTCCAATGGCCATTAGGGGGAGATGGAGAAAGGCTCTAATACTTGATATGTTCTTCACCTTTATGGTGTTTAAGTGCCTATAAACCTTCGCTCTCCAAGACATTGCTTCCTAGATGCAGCGTTTCTAGTATTAGAGACCATGGCTTTTTCTTTTGGTTAGACTTTAGTCTTAAGATAGGGGGAAGAATGTGGGTTCATGTTTTGCTACTAAACTCATTACCAGTGCTATCTGCATTGCGGTCTTATTGCATCTATACTACCTCTCTTCCTCGGGAAGGACAAAAAGTTAACTCATAAAAGGTTCATGATATTTGATAGCATTATTTTTGATTGATGTGTTGTCAAGTCAAACTTGTGCATGTTATCCATTTCATTCATCTACCCATTTTGGCTATTTCCTGCTTCTTTCCTACAAGTTCTTTATTGCATGGACACCCTAAAGTCAGCCACAAGCAATTTTACCTTTTCATTCTGTAAAAAAACAAGTGCAGATTGATTTTTGCGTTCTTAAAATATCACAATGATAATATTGGAAATGACTCCAAACTGTGAAATAAGGGCTTGAACAACCTGAAATCTGATGTTCTTATCTTTCTATTGTTTCTCTTCCAGAAAAAATTCCCAAAGAAGTTGATAAAGCTAATCATGATTAGCAAGGGCAGACCCTCGAGGTAGGGACTTACGATTTATGACATTTATTGTCAGATGCGGTGCCTATCACCATTTGTCTTTCGCTATCAAAATGTGGAACTTTGCATCCAATTGCTTAGCTGGAAGTGTTGGGGTGAGTAGTTCCGCAAGGCTGACTCCAGTTGCTCCAGAGTCCTCAGATGATGAGGCATCTTCTGTTGTTAGCAGAGAAGAAGGTTTAGAGTGTCCAATTTGCTGGGAATCCTTCAACATAGTGGAAAATGTGCCTTATGTCTTATGGTGTGGTCATACTCTTTGTAAAAACTGCATCCTAGGACTCCAATGGGCAGTGGTGAAATTCCCAACATTGCCAATTCAGCTTCCTCTCTTTATTTCCTGTCCATGGTGCAATCTATTATCATTCCGTGTTGTTTACAAAGGCGATCTCAGATTTCCTCGCAAAAATTACTTTCTGCTTTGGATGGTTGAAAGCAGGAACAGTGACAGAAACAAGCTTCATTCCAACTTCTGTGAAGATCATCAATCTCTTTGGTCATCCAACAGCAATCCAGCCCAGGGGAATCAGGTCAATTCTGGTGACATAAGAAGAGGGCAACATATTCATCATCCCGGGCCATCAGGAACAAGCCATAATCATAATGATTTCAACAGTTACCTCAATATGGGGAGAATTAATTCTTCCCTTCAGAAGTCTCTGATTTTCTTTGTTCATCTAACAGCCAAATTCCCATTGGTTGTCATAGTCCTTTTGATTATTTTATATGCAATACCTGCCAGTGCAGCCATTCTAGTCCTGTACATTCTTATCACTCTTTTATTTGCTATCCCATCATTCCTCATCCTGTACTTTTCTTATCCTAGTCTGGATTGGCTTGTCAGAGAAATCATTACTTGATACAAGGCTACCTTGGTCCTATAGTGTTGCGAACAGAGGTTTGCACCCCGTAAATGAGGCAGGCTCTTGCCGTATATGAATGGTTGCATTATGGATATGCGAAGCTCACGTATGTATTAGCGGCTCAAGCGTTTCCATCCATGGAGATCATGACCTTACAATTTTAGAATATGCTGTACTCTGTTGTACATAAATCATTGTTTTAGTGTGTGGAAATCTGTGCTATTCTATGTTAATTGGAGGTTCAAGTCTCAAACTGTATGAATTAAATATTTCTAAATTATGTATATGAGGGCTATTTTTTGATAGCTCTTGGTTATCTAAAACAGAACTTTCATTTCAGCGAGTGGCTGAATGCTGATTATTGAATGTGAAGTGAATGACTTATTTCTTCACCGGTATCAATTTTAGAACCAAACTAGAAATTTGATTACTGTGATCGTAAATGAAATGAAATTATATCCTCAATGGCTTTGTCTCCACTTTTTATGATCCTGCTAATGTTCTGAAATATTGAAGGTACAAGCGGATAATGTTTTTGTGATTGTAAAGCTACTACTGGGCTTCCAGGGTAGAACTAGAACTTGCAAAAAGCCTACCAACAGAAATCCATTTGGAAATTTCATATCCACATTCAGTCTAACATCAAATGGTTATTATTTGTAATAGGAGGCACTTCAAGAAGACCTAATCTTTTTTTTTTTTGGTATAAAGGGAAAAAGAGTACACCGGTCTCTAAATGAGTCGGGGAAAACAGATCCCTGACATATCCTCTAAAAGGAGACGATGACATCCTATAGGTGTAACATCAAAATAAGTGACACAAATGTCGGCATGACTTGCTTGGGCAGCGAGCCAGTTCGCGCATCTGTTGCTCTCTCGGTACATATGATGATGAACAATAGATCAGTTTCGGTTGAGAAGTTCCAAGATACCCATGACTATAGGGTTGCCCGACTGAGAGCGGGAGGTCACAGAAGATAGGAGCTGGTGCACCCCCACCGAGTCCACTTCCAGCTCAATCCGACAGAAGCCCAAACTCCAAGCCAATGAGAGTCTTGTGTAGACGGCCCAGAGTTCCGCTGACTGCGCTGTGCACCACTCTATGAGCTGAGAGAAACCGCCTTTTCAATTGCCGTCACTGTTGCGGATGAGACCACCGGCTGAAGTCGTGAAATGGGTGTGATTACAAGCCTCATCAGTGTTCAACTTGACCCATCCTGCCTGCAGCCGACTCCATCCGATCAGTTGTTCCTGGCAGGGATAGAAGCCGATGGTGCCCAGGCTATGCCTCTCGAAAGCCTTCTGAACCTGATCTGCAAAAGACAAGATAAGAAAAGAGGATGAGGTGGGTCGCACAAAAGCAGAATCAAAAATAGACTTGTTCCTTCAAGCCCAGAGGAACCAGCAGGTCAACCCTAAAAGAAGTGCTCAATCTTTGCCCTGCACTCGCCAATGCTAGAGGAGGTTGGTGAGCAGCCAGTCGCTTGTGGGAAGAGCGAAGGAAGACTAGGTGACGATACCTGACGGGAAAGTGGCCCACACTTGTCGAGCTAGTGAATAGTCTCGAACAGCATAAAGGAAAGATTCTTCTTGGAAGCAGTGGGGACAGGTACCGTCTGTGGTGAGATGACGACGCACCCTTTGTTGATTACTAAGCAAGCGATCCTTCGTTAGTCACCATAAAAAGGAGCGCACCCGCTGGGGCCCTGACCACTGCCAAATAGCTCGCCATACCCCATGCGGAGCTTCATCCGCGTGGCCCAGAAGCATGGAGTAGGCAGATGCAACGGTAAAGTTCCCATGATCGGAGGCTCCCCAGACAATCCTATCATGGCCCAGACACGGGGAAGGAGGAAACATGCCGGCTATTGTTTGACAAATCGAAGGCGAGAGGACAGCCTGAAAGGCAGCCAAATTCCAATGGCTGATGGGGTCCACGAAGTGACGGACGCTGAGGCTAAGAAGGTGGTCCAGGATGGGCTAATTAGAATGGGAGAGGAGTGGGCCAACTCCCGTGACCCAAGGGTCGAGCCAGAATCGCATCATCGTACCATTACCGAGCCGCCATTTCAGACTTTGAGTCATTATATGTCATGTCGCCTTGATGCTCCTCCACACCATCGAACCCCTAGAGGAAGGAAGGGATGAGGGAATGCGGTGAACATCAAAAGCATATTTACCAGAGAGCACCTGGATCCATAAGGCATTGGGATTGGCGATCAAGGTTCAGCCAAGTTTGGCCAGGAAGGCATCGTTCATTTCCCTAACCCGTCGGATTCCCAAACCCCCAAGAGCCTTAGGCTTACAAACCTCCTCCTAGCTGACAAGGGGTATCTTTTGTCTGTCGTGAGACTAGCCCCACAAAAATTGTCGCATAGCTTGTTCTAGGGCGTCACACAACCCACGTGGCAACCGGACAGTCTGCATCATATAACTGGGTATAGCCACTAAGACCGATTGAACTAAGATAACCCGACTAGCGAAAGACAATGTGGAGGGGGACTATCCAGACAGACGGTGATGGAACATATCAAGAATGTATTGATAGGTATGCTTTCCGACACGCTGGTACAGGAGGGGAACCCCCAGGTACCGACCTAGGTCGGTTGTCCGGGGGAAATCGAGCTCGCGGCTTAAGGCACGACAGATCGAAGGAGGGACATTCTTGGAGAAGTAGCATCTCGATTTGTCTTTGCTTACGCGTTGTCCCGAAGCGGTGCAGAATGAGTCCAAGACATTCCGAATAACATGAACGTGATCGATAGAAGCCTCAGAGAAGAGGATGAGATCATCGGCAAAGAATAAGTGAGAAAGGGGGGTCCGTTCCTACTCAATTTGACCGGATGCCAATGATCGGAGGACACCACATGAGTAATCGCATGGCCAAGCTGTTCCATGCACAACACAACAAGGTACGGGAAAAGAGGGTCGTCTTGACGAATACCGCGAGAAGGCTGAAACGCCTCGCTAAGCTATCCATGCCAGTTCACTTGAAAGGACACCGTAGTGATGCATTTCATGATAAGCGAAATAAGCGAGGTAGGAATGCCAATATCGTGCAGGGTGGCTTGAATGAAGTCCCAATCGAGACGGTCATACGCTTTCTCGAGGTCCACTTTGATGGCCATAAGCCCCGTCCGACCAGTTTTGCGTTTTATGGAGTGAATCACTTCCTGGGTAATAATGATATTGTCGGTAATAAGATGGCCAGGCACAAAGCTACATTGGGTCGGCCAAACCAGCTTCTCGAGGTACGGTTTGAGCCGATTAGATAAAATCTTGGTGAGGGCTTTGTAAAGCACAGTGCAAAGCACATTCAGACGAAACTGCGAGAGGGAAGTTGGGGAGGAATTTTTAGGAATAAGGACAATGATAGTGCGGTTAATTGCCGACTTTCAAACTTCGTGCCGAAATATATGCTGAAGGAAATGGATCAGGGAGGGGGCGACTATGTCCCACTGGAATTGGTAGAAAAGAGCTGTTAATCCATCAAATCCTGGGGCTTTGTTAGGAGCTATAGAAAAAAATGCCGCCTTTATTTCGTCGGGGTTGAGCTGACGGGTGAGGTCCTCAGTCATATGCGGCGGGGGAGGAGGAAAATGACCAGGAAGAGGCCCAGTGAAAGAGGACTGGCCATCAGGTCGGTATAAATCCTCCAAGTAATGCTGAGCCATGCCGCAGACAGCCGCGGGATCGGTAACTTCACTACCATTGACATCGGGAAGAGATAGGATGTGGGATTGATGACGCTGAGTACGAGTGAGAGCGTGGTAATACTAAGTATTCCGATCGCCCTGTCCGAGCCATTAACTCCTGGACCTTTGGTGCCAGAAGAGCTCTTCCTAATAGAGCACGTATTCTAATTCATTCCTCAGGTAGGTCTCGAGCTCATGAAGGGAGGGGGAATCGATGTCTTCCACAGGTTTTTGAAGGCCCTCTAGCCGAGCCATGAGGCTTTCTGATGGAATATATTGCCAAACTTCGTGGCATTCCAATGGTGGAGTTGTTTCGAGAAGCTTTGGATCACTCAACTAAAATTCGAGGAGCTCGGATGCCAGTTATCAGCGATCACTTGGGAGAAAGATTCGTGGGTGAGCCACGCAGATTGAAAGCAGAAAGGGCGTCGCGTAGGATTGGGGGGGTCAGGAGTTAGGAATTAAAGGAGTGGTTAACCCGGGTGCTCGGACGCGCAGAGAACCAAGCAGGAGAACCGAAAGCTCGATCGAGCCATGCTTGGAGATTGCCCCGCTTCCACGTGAATCTCGGACCGAAAAAGCCGAGATCCTGGAGGTTGCACTGAAGCATACAATCCTGAAAGTGAGTATTAATAATGGGTTGGGTTCGTCAACCCCCGCGTTTATCAACACTTTCTAACCTCGCATTAAAATCCCCACCCAGAAGCTAGGGGATGGTGATGTGCGGAGCAAGGGTGGCTAGGTAATGCTAAAGGTATTTTTGTAAAGCGTAGGTAGGGCTCACGTAAATAGTAGTAAAGTCAAACAACTGGTGGTCCCACTGCGCACGAGCATGAATAAATTGGCGGTGAGCTAGACGAATGCGGACGTCAATATTCTCCCTTCAAAACAATCAAAGCCCTCCCGAATATCGCGCTGCCTCGATCCAGAAAGAATTGTTAAATCCCAGAGACCGAATAACTTGCATAGCTTGTTCGCCCCTAATACGAGGCTCAACTAAGACCACTAAGCGGCGTTTATGGAGTTGAATATAGTTCCTCATGGTGGGCTTGAAGGTCCGATCTCCAGCCCCTTGACAATTCCAGAGAAAAATCGTCATAAACGCGATAGGAGAAAGGGGAACTAACTCGATCTGGTCGAAACCGGGACAACTTGCCCAGCGGGATCTTTACTAGGAAGGGTCTCTTGTGGGGGAAGTGGTTCCTCCATCTTTGTATCGTGAGATTATTGCACGTCCCCAGCGCTCTTATGCTCAGGAAGTGGGTCGGGAGGACGTAGCCTCTTGGATAGATTGGGGAGGCGACGTGTCCATTAGGCTCGGGGGATCGATATTGACCTCGACCATCGCCCCATTGAGGCCCGGGGGGACGGGCAGAGGTATTGTGGGGTCCGATGAGACCAAGGTCGCGTGCGACGGTAAGGAAATCGCCACGTGGGCCAAGCTGGGCTTAGAGGTACTAAGGCTCGATGGCCTGGGCTGCTGCAGTGGAGGGCCTAGAGGGCGTGGGCCCACGGAGGAGGAAGCCTGGGGGGGAGGAACTAAGGCTGGGCCCGTGGAGGCTGCCTGGTCCAAGGTGGAGTCCAGCTGGGGAGGAGAAAAGGAAGCTAGGCCCGTGGATGAAGTCAAGCCCAAGGATGGGCCCAGCTTGCTAGGAAATGACGTCGCCCCCTTGTGCATGGATTTGGTTCCAGAAGCTCCCAAACGCAATCCCCGCTTATGGCTTTCATCCCTTTTGGACGATGTACTTAGGGATTTACTGGGGCGCTGGTCTTTATCGGACGAGAAGTGGCCAACGAGGGAGCAAGGAGATTCAACCGTTGGGGGGATGCCTGTTGGGGCGTCGTACAACGCATTTAGGGTGAGGGTCGTGAATCTCGAGCCGTGGGAGCCAACGGGAATCCCTTGGGGTGGGCTATCCCTAAGAGACCCGGTGGTGTGAGGAGGAGGCCGGCGAGTCCTACGCGTCACTTGCATCCAGGGGCCAAAAGCAGCGGATTGTGGAGGACCGGTGGAGGGATCGCCACCTGAAGCGATTGGGTCTAGCGTGGGTGACACGTCGGAGGACGTCACAAGAACTGGGGTAGTCTCGGGTCGCGATGGGCAAGTGGCGGTGCCATGCCTGACCCGGCCGCAGTGGAAACAAATTTGGGGGAGACCCTCATACGCGACCTGAATGAGTTCCCCGTCTAGTTCTACAACTGATCGAAGAGGAATGCTGAGGTCTAAGGTGACTGCTACGCCTGCGAAGTGTCCATGGTAAGTCTGTTGCGTTGTATCGTCAATCTTCACCGTTTTCCCTACCAGATGTAGAGGTCCAAATTGAGTTACGTCAGCGCCATTAAATTTCTAATTTTTTTTAGACGGATTTTTCTAATGGAAAAAAATGGGATTAGGGAAGAGATTTTACCATCCTATTCTTAATGAACTTATGTTTATTGCGTCTAAACGGATGATCTGGAGGAAGAAATTTTCTCTAATTGTCAAACTAACATATTTTGCCTCCCGTTTGGAAGATAAAACGCATCAGAATCATTGCTATAATAGCCTAGATGACCCGCTCGTAGATATATTTTCCGTTTTGGGCCTTGGCCCAGTCAAGCCCTCACAATTTTGTTCCTCCCACACACTCGCTCGAGGGAACGCATCTTTCAGGGTTGGGTTGACATCTAGTATCACCACCCACTCATCCAGATTTTGGCCTCTATAACACCACCGCGCCCATCAAAAGTACTACACCCGAGGTTCCTTGCTTCTTTGATATAACCTAAAATTTCAAGCATCTGGTGGTGTATGACTAGGTACCGCTACTGGCTACTATGGTGGCGATACTTGTGGTGGCATCTGTGGCGCTCTAGCCCCAGGCTATTACTACACGGTGTACTGTGCCCACCATGTCATCACCTGTTGCAGAGCTTCTCTCGACACCGATGGTATATCTGGCTGCGCTACTACTGGTGATGTTATGGTGTGAGGCTGCCTATAAGCCGAAGAGCTAACTACTGCTGGTTCTACGACTGCTTCTGTTCTTTATTCCTCCATCTCGAGTCGCAAAGGTCTCACGTTGGGACCCCTTCCCCTTCGTCGTCCAACCATGCTATCACTATAAAATCAAAGAGAAGACATTGTTTAATAAAATAAATCGAGCTAAGCCTAGCTTATCCACTATCCCAAACATCCCAATGAATGTTGATAAGTACTCCGATCGAGGTCAAAATCATCCGACCGTTAAGGACGTCAACTTAACAATCTGAGACTCAACTTCTCGACTAAAGACCTTCGACGCCTAGACTCAACTCTTAAGGCTCATGAACTTTTGAAAACAGATATAACACTTTCTAAAGATACAAAACCTGGCTTTGATACCACCACCCGCTTATAGATATTGTCCTCTTTGGGCCTTGGCCCAGCCAAGCCCTCACAGTTTTGCTTTTCCCGAGTGCTTCCTAGGAGGTCACCCATCCTAGAACTACTCTCGCTCAAGTACATTTAATCTCAGAGTTATGATGGATCCGGTGCATTGGGACATGGAAAACGCGTATGTAAGGGAGGCCTAGCCTCCTGCCGATCCAACCAGCTCGAGAACTGACTTTAATAACACTTGTAACATCCTAGATCATCCGCTCACAGACATTGTCCGTTTTGGACCTTGGTCTAGCTAAGCCCTCACGGTTTTGCTTTTCCCGAGAACTTCTCAGGAGGTCACCCATCCTAGTACTTCTCTTGTCCTAGCACGATTAGCCTTGGAGTTCTAATGGGATCCGATACATTAGGCCACTAAAAACGTGTCTATAAGGGAGAGGTATCCATACCCTTATAAGACGTACTTCGTTTCCCTCTCTAACCGATGTGGGATCTCAAACTCTCTAACCCCCTCAGGGCCCAACTCTTTTTGGGGTCCAGCCTAGTTGGCGCAACGGATCGAATACCAACTCTAATACACCTGTAATAGCCCAGTAGAAGCGCAGCCGAATATACCATCGGTGTCAAGAGAAGCTCTGCATCAACTGATGACATGGTGGGCATAGTACACTTGTAACACCCCACTTCTGCATGACCCGAACCTGACATCGATGGTGATATCCGAGTCCGTGTCCTGTGAGGGTGGCGTGCTACATCACTCAGTCAAAACTCAGTATAAAGTTTTTTTGAAACATACACATACTTTATATATTATGCGGAAAACAATTTACATAAATAATCGCCGGTGAGTTCAATGACCACGGGGGCCCTTTTGTAAATACTATTTTATTCAGTTTGTTGACTTTACAACATGACCTATTCATTTGTACAAAAATTCAGAAAGTATAATTTAAAAAAAAACTCTAATGCAGACGCAAACTGATTCCGACCTCTTTTCTCACTCATATGCGGTTGCTATACGCCCGTTGCCTAACGGGGTATTCTTCTGGGTCCTGAAAAATAATTGCAAATTTTGGGTGAGTTTTGCGAACTCAGTGAGGTAACCATCATCGATGG
>JANZLK020086653.1:0-16666 GCA_026937615.2 Erythroxylum glaucum
CTAATTCTTATTTTTAGTAGACATTCCACCAACTAAACGACATGTAAACTTGCCGTACCCAATTTTAGGGATGGTTTATAACCACATTTTGCCTTAAATTAACTTAAGCTACATAAAAATCTAAACCAAACCAATAATATCAAAAGATGTAGTTCAACAGAAACAGAAATAGAATATAAAGTTATACCTATACAAAGCTTAATAAACAATCACATTCAAAGTAAGAGGCAATAAAGAATATATATATTATATAAGTATCAATGTTATAAAATCTTAAAGACAATTAAATATCTTTCAACCGTTTTGGTTCTCCAGTGGATTGGATGAGAAATAGCGTAAGAAAAAGCTTACACTTACGGGTGCATTGCTTATTCGTGCACACAAGAATGTGGAATCCGTAGGTAGACTGGCAAAGGGCCCTTAGACCCACACTCCACCCGATCAATCAAACACCATTTAAGTCACTTCCACATTTTAATTTCGCATTTCCTCGGTTTGACTCGAACGAACAAATATCCAAATAAAACTTCAGTCACACAAAAGACGGCAATTTTTCATAGCGGATGGAATGGAGTGCTTGAAAGTTGACAATTCTTCGTCCAAAGGTTTCTTCTTTATTATTTTATATCATATTCATAGCAAATAAGCGTTCTTCAATTTCTCTAGTTCCTAACACTTTGTTTTTGAATCAAAAAGGATGGAAGAAAAGGAAAGAATTCCACTTCGGTTTTCAGAATTTTGTCAAGGACCTGCAGGCAAAGAAATAGCTGCCTAATTATGTGACCTAACTAGTCACATCTGAAGATTGTCTGGTGAGTTTATAATATCACAAAAACCGGTGATTCTTAGTCCTGGGTTGTCCAACTGAGCCTGCCGTGGTATGATTAAGACAATACAATTTAAGAATACCAACTATTATATACTATGATTGCATCTTGTTTGACCAACATTATGCGAGTCAGATTAACATAAAATATAATTGGAAGAAAAAGTAAACAGGTCAGAACATGAATCCCAAGAAAATCAAACAATATATGTGTAAAACTTGAACTATAGAACAATAAACAAATGCAGGCAAGATCTCACACGATTACACTGGTCATACATCTGCTTCTTCACATGTTTCACACGTAGCTTAATCTCAAAGGATGTCCAATCTCCACAAACCCATATGCACGTGCAAAAGAAAAGCTAAGGATGTCGTTCCTCATTTTACTCAGGAAGCAATTAACTTTCATGTATGCACCAACAATCCTTCTAACTTGAGCAGGTGATAAAATCAGTTCATATGTTCAGTAGCAATTTCTTCAACAATGTTGATATGGTGCGGATCTTGTTGGTTCTTGATGCGACGATCATTAAGAAGTGATCAAGAAAAACAAAAGGTTAAAAAGCAGAAAAGCATTACACATTCAATCATAACTCTTTCTGGCTCAAAATTATGTACAATATAAAGGATACACAGACATTTCACCAGACATTGATCTATTCTACAAAATTTACAACGAAAAATGAGAGAGAGAGAAATATTCACTTTCTTGAAAAAGTAACAACAGATATTACTCCATCTTTTCCTTATTTAGATTTGACCCTATGTTGGGTGCCGTAGCCCTTACAAGGTCAACTAGTTGTTACCGCCACCCCCGTCAGTTGCCTCCGTTTTTCATCCCCTCCTGTAACAAAACATTTGCTTCATTTCCAGCCCACTAGGTTGCATTTGCATAGATAACATAAGCAAATCTAGTTCATACGATCTATCATTAACATACTTTGTTTCTCCAAACAAAATATCTAAAGCATGTATGTCAGACCTCAACTCAATCCAAATCAAAGATCTACATTCAAATGAATTCATCACATCCTCGTAGAGCATCAACAAGACACAGCAGATGTATCAAGGGACTAAAAGCTTGGACTCATAAAACAGCCAACACCTTTTTATACCTAAGAACTCGCATTCATTCTTGGTCTAATTTGTGTGCCGGATATGATATTATTGTAAGTGATAACATAGTAGAAGGAAAGTCGAGCAGCCTTGGCAGGTTGCTCATTCTGAGTTTATCCACTTCAAGAAACAGTTCTGTATTCTGATTCCTCAGCTTGTCATTTCACCTCTTTAATATTATACACAGATTCACACATATCAAACTTAATCTTCCTACATCTACTGAATTTTGTGCAAAGTACGTCTCCTGTTTGTGCAAGTACTTTCCTGGAGCTGAATCATGAACAAATTGAATAAAGTTCACTTTTTCACATCAGATGAATTAGAGCACGAATGTCATTCAAGGTAATAAAATGAAGCATTTCCTGTGGATGATGAAGTTTTACATGTCAGCAGTTTCGAGAGTTGCAATTTTCAAGAGATAATGGCTGTCCAAAAATCTATAGAAGTCACAGGCTTATAGCTAAGGGAGCTCCTCCAATTGGGAGGAAAGGTACTTGGAGAAACAACAACACAGAAGGCCAAACCAATTAACATACAATAAATTCAGTTTCAAAGATACTAAGAATGCCACTTTCAGTAAGATATATAAAACTTGAAGGAGAGGAATCTGTTACTCACAAACTTCTCACCATATAAATTTGATTAGCTCATTTTTATTTTTGAACTCTGCTTAGCTCTGAGCACACTCAAAAGGGTGTAAAGATCCTTCGGAAAAGTCGTGCATCCGAAAACGCTCCAATAATTCAAAGGGGCTGAAACTAGCATTGTATAAGCATCATAAGCACAACTAAACTTGATATAAATAATGTATCTCAAACAAAAAGGATTATTCAACACTTGATGTTAAGAACAGAAATGCATATCATGAAATTGGGGAGAAAGGGAGCAGGGGACTTCAAGGTATGCAATCCCGTTGTCAAAGATGAGCTGAGCTAGTTTTGAATTGGCCTTCACTATTTTTCTCAAAGATAAGCTGATCTATGGAACATAACTATTATGTGACAATTTTTGCATTTCTTGAGGTCAAAGCCGATTAGCTTTGTGACTTCAAGATATGCAAGCCCGTTGTCACAGATGAGATGAGCTAGTTTTGAATTGGCCTTCACTAATTTTCTCACAGATAAGCTGATCTATGGAACATAACTATTATGTGATAGTTTTTGCATTTCTTGAGGTCAAAGCCTATTAGGTTTGTGACTTCAACATAAGCAATCCCGTTGTCACAGATGAGCTGAGCTAGTTTTGAATTGGCCTTCACTAATTTTCTCACAGATAAGATGATTAATGTAACTATTATGTGATAATTTTTGCATTTCTTGAGGTCAAAGCCCATTAGGTTTGTGTTTAGAAGTGCTCATAAATGTCAATTAACTTGTAAAAGTGAAAAGCCCGCCTACTGAAGGTGGTTGACGTTGAATGAGTCTTATGTTATAATTCAAATGCTAAAGTCTTTGACTATGCCAATCTTACAGGATAGCTTCACGATTATGACACAGTCTACGCTGATTGCTTTCCATAGCTTCCAACACATTAGAAGTCTCAGGTCCAGCTGCTCCCCCAGCCACTATTGATGGAACAGGAGCCTTTGGAGTCCAAATCTACAGTAACAGGTCAGGAAAATCAGAAAACTATACCTTAGTAGGTGAACCCAAATACATCTGTCCTCACCTTTATTGTGTAATCAATCCCACTGGTTGCCACGACACAGTCAAATGGATGGCTCTGCACACAGTTCACAACTGTCGAGGGAAGTGGAGGTGAATCAGGTTAATCAACAACAGACAATAAACTTTTGGGAAAGGAATAGTATTGTCAGAGGGAGGGCATATTACCAGCTTCATCTCCAAGTAACATTTTTATTAGTCTACCAGTTTGCTTCTCCCATATAAACCATCTACCATCATCACTTCCACTTGCCACATAGTCACCTATACATTGTTTGATTAAAACCATAAACCAAATTAACTACTATAAAATATGTTATCAACGAGATCACAGTAATTTCCCAATAACAAAATCCAAGTCAAATCTAACGAGGCACCTTGTTAATTGTTATACAGGACCCCTAGTAATAACTGACAAACAAGACAAAACGGATAAACCTGAAGGCAGAAACAAAAGACATGCAACAAAGAAAATTCATCACAAAAGTAACCTCTTTGGCCCAAAAAGCTGGCTTGCTTTATATCAGTTCCAACGTTACAATGGCCCACATATCTCTGCTTCATATCAAAGGCTACCTCTGGCTGCAACATAAAATAAGTACGAGGAAATAATCTTAGATTGAAAGATATTTAAAGTTTATGAATGAGTCAGCTACAACAATAAAGAACTCCAAAATTTATAGGAAGTAATATTGAGACAGCAAGTCCAAAGTTCATCAAACGATTCCTGGTTAGGTATACATCTGATACTATATCGACTTTCATGTATTTTAGTATAACAATCCTGTGTGTGCATGCATAAGTGAGGCACAGACACAGAGAATTTGTCCAATCAAGTATGGAGTAAAGCATTAAGCTACTTCCTAAAAACCAAAAGATATTAGTATTTTTCCCTCCATCATGTTTCACCCATATAACAATCCATTCAAATTTTTGTAGACAAAAAGCAATAACGACAATGTTTTCTTGGCATAACCATAGGGGGATTGGCTATTATCCAGTATGTCCATCTTAGAAACACAAGCAATTGTTGCCATTTCTTGACACTAAACACCTTCATAACAAACCTAAAGAACAGCATTCCCATGAGTTCCAAGTTCGGTACTAAAAACACAAGAAATTGTTTTCTCTTAATGTATAATGGATAACTGGAAACAAAACATTTCATGAAGATCAGAGTGTGAACCTGATAAGGTGTTCGATCACTTTGTGAGGATGAAGGAGACCCACATGAGCCATTTGTGCAGCTTGTTTCTCTAGTTGAATCACCTCTTCTATGAATTCTGAGATTTAGACTTCCGTGAAGAATGTTGGAGTGAATATCACGAGCTTCATCACCTGGAACGGATGTTTCAAAGTCCAATTCCAGTTCCTCGTCATAGTCAGAATCTTCCCTTTCAGACCTAGGAGCATCTTGTGAAGCGTCACTATTAGCCTCTGATCGATAAAGTATGTCACTCAATGACAGTGCTCTACCACTTCTTGGTTCAGGCCTTGGAACTCCATCGTTTGTCTTATTAATCTTTTCAGCTTCAGCTAGTCAAACAAATATGCAATTAGATGAAGTTCTAATCTCGAAAGGAAACAATAATATTTATAGATAAGTACTTTCATAGCTACTGGTACTAAAATGATGGTTGAATAACTGAAGACTTGCATCCTTTCTCATGTTTCATTTTTCAAAGAAAATTTCCAGGGAGACTAGGACGACCAGAACAAAAACCTGAAGCAAGATTCTTTTTGATATTCTCCACCCATTCAGACATCTCAGTGTTGGAGGGTGCAGAGCATTGAGCAGCAAGGGCAAACTCTAAAGCCTCCTTATATTTTCCCAACTGCAATAAGTTAATTAATCAGCAACTGAGCTATAACAGCCAAGGGAAACCTAAGTACCATTAGCAGTTAAATATCACGATATATGCGGCAAGCACAACCAGCCACTTATATGTCCCTCTTTTAGAACAAAAAAGCCCTTCACAAGGTTCAGTCAGCCATCTTAGGCTCGGTATATAATAATTAACCTCTCTAAACCGTCTACCGCATAATGTTTACAAAAAAATTGTTCCTACAATGTGTGTAACAAGAAGTGATTGTATAACACTAAAAGTAGTCAAAGATGCATGTAAACCACCAAAAGTTGTTATCTTTTTGCAAGTTTGATACAAATAAATTGCACATACACATACAAAATTAAAAGCATATTCACACATGGTTAAGAGCCAACAAGTAAATTTTAAAAAAAAAAGCGCAAATTTAACAATTTTGAACTTGGTTATCTTATTAACCCAATTTCCATCCCTATGAGGAAAATGATCTAAATGAGTGGAACTGGAAAGACCATAGTCAAAGAAAATTGCAACACTTAAATAAATGCTATGTCTGCAGCAACATGAATGATTAATGAAGCAGAAACTACACAGTTTGTAGTGGGTGTTGCAAAAGATGAATCGACAGATTACTATTATAACATACCTGTGACAAAGCTTCGGACATATAGTAGAGAGCTCTAAAGGAAGAACTGTTGATTCTACGAGCACTATAGCAATCCCTTATGGCCATGTGCACATCATTCTTCCACTTCCGCTGACAATTACAGCACAAACAAAACACAATTAGTAAAATATAAAGGAAATGAAAAACTGTTATTCAATAAAGCTTGTCAGAAACCTTCAGTAACAATGCTGCACGAATGCAGAGGCCTTCATGCCTAAGCATGGGATCAATATCATGACCATGACCACGACCATCACCATCCAGAACTTCGTCGCAAGCCTCAATTCCAGAAAAATAATTTGCCCCTTCCTCTAAGCATTTTTCAGCATATTGAATCAGCTTCCTGCATTTCTCAAGCTGTAACAACCATGTGAGCATGGATAATATTGATAAACAGAAACAGAATAAAGAATAAAGCAAACCAAAATATGAAACACACCACAGAATTGCTTTTAGAACTCCTAATAGTTCTGGGTAGATCAGGTGGTAGCCACTGCAATTCTAGCCCATTAAACAACGGAGTGAAGGTCGTCAGCTTTGTAAGGTCTCCTGTATTGTACTGCATGGCATTTCCACTACCTGCAAAGAAGTACTTCATACATCATTCAGCTAAATTCGATAACAAGTGACCCAATAACAACCAGTCTAACAAAGAATTAATAAATTAAGTGAGGATGAAAGAACAAAGGGAATTTGACAGAACTTTGAAAAGTTACAAGAAAACAAAATTAACGTTGAAAAGTTACAGAAAAAGAAAATTTCCAAACAGCGATCCATTACACTTGTGAATGCTAAAGGTCACAGGTTAAGCTTCCGATTCCAGGAAGACCATAGGCAACTAAAAAATTAAACTAAGGATTAGATTATCAAGTATCATTACATTCTGGGCAGAAAATCCAATCTCACAAGACGAAGAAACATACCATGATCAACATTCATTAGGTATACATGCTCCCCACTATAACTAAGGAGAACCTCCTCTCCATTTGGACTGAAAGTAACATGAGTTAGGTGCAAGCTTGAACGTCCCTGATAAGAGAAAGGAGAAAGTTTGATCTTCTATGACAAGTTCTGTTTAAATCATCCAGGCATGTACACGTAGAGACACACAAACACACATTGATGCAAAAGATTTTAGAGTTGATAAACAAAGTAAAAGAGGGACTATTAGTCAACCACAGGCTTTATTTTGGTGGAATGAAAAACGGGAATTAAAGGAATAGAAAGGGCAACAAGGGATTAAATAAAATTACTTTATGCTAAGTTTTCTTTATTAGATAGGGTGTAATAATGTCAGATATATTGTAATAATTGGTTTAGGACTTAAGCTTATTTGAGAATAAAGAATCCTTATCGGAATAGGATTCAAATTTATTTTTAAAATTTTAGTTAGGAACCTTTTCCTACTAGAATAAGGATTCTAAAAACTTCTGTAAATATGTGTACTTAACCCTTCAAGAATAAGATATTCTAAATTTTGCATATAACCTTAAGTACCTTAAGTTTTCAATTAGAAAGTGTGATGTTTTCTTACAAGAGTGATTTCCTAAACTCCATTCCTTGTTTACCACACTAAAATTCCAGCTATATGAAGGCCTAAAACTCTAGCGTAAATTTCCATCAATCAAATCCTAAAATTCAAACTAATCCAAACTCAAAATTCCAACAACCTAAGTTGAAATCTAGACCTAAAATGTGATATTCCAGCAGCCTAACAACACTCAACAGCCCATATGTTTTATCTACTAGTTGATATTTCTTCTATTTGTGTGTGTGTGTGTATTATGTATTATATATAGAGAGAGAGGGAGAAGGAAAATCATAAGAAAATTAAGAACAATGGAAAACTAAAAGTTACCATAATCTTGTGACATGTTTACAAAAGCCATAAGAAATCTTTTAGTAAACATAGCAACATATTCGAAGGACATTTATTTCATTTTGATCAGTTATATTAGTCAACTTCAACATGCGTATTTAGAAGTAATTCACATAACAGTCTACAATTTCGAACTCACACGTTCAGAAAGATGCATTGGGCAAAAATAGCCAACACAAGGAGGTGGAGACATTCTCCTCCGACAAGAGGTTAGAGGAGGCAACATCCTTCTATCATATAGCCGAGCAAAGGAATCACTACATATCAAAGGTTAAGATTTCAATATTTCCACATTAATGATGGAAAAAAAAGTAACTCAAATCTTCCCTGTTGGAAATAGCACCTGCCACCGATTAGGAGCAAGTGAGGCCGACTATTACTGATATCGCAAGATTTTAGGGCCAGGGTCTGTTTAGGAGGATCAGCTAATGACCTTTTCATTCCACAACGTAAGTCGAGCTGTAAGCGACACACAACCATTAGAACTAGATAATGGACGTTACTCAAAATTCAGGGTAACAACTGAAAAGAAATACAAAAAGAGTATAGGCTCTATCAAACTTGATGATACATATCAGCCCCCTCATTTTGTTTGGTGCACTTAATATGGGAACTAGATGTCAGTTATTCTTTAGTATCCTAATCCATGAACAACCAACCACTGCCTTAACAGGCCTTTTGAATCTTCTATTTACATTTGCAGCTTAACTTCTGCTAATAAATTACTTTCACGTGTTACAAAGGAAAAGATAAACAGCCTCATAGTTTAATCAATTGATAGGTCAATTTCTTAATAATTAACTGGATCATTCTTTATAGGACCAAACATCTTAAGCCATTCTGCTAGTCAATTCTGTAAACAAATTATCAGAGAATCTGGAATTATAATGTTAACTCCTCTACATGCAATCCTAGTCAGCCACTATCTTCAACCTTGCCATCAAGCATATCGATTGCCTTCATTATATACCGAAATGTTTATAATAGACTCCAAAGGAAATCAACTAGCAAATCATCAATGCTTTTCATTGTTGTACTGACGTCTTCAACAAGAGGTAACAAGTTCGCAATAGTCCTATGGTCATTACCAAATGCAGATAATGATATTGTAAGAGAATAACAATGATCACACTGATCTGAAAAGCATCACCTGACAAAAGCCTGTATATATTAAATGATACAGAGCAATTGACCACTAGGAGACACACCTTTCTAAGAATGTAATCAAAGTTTTTACACCATAAGACCAAAATTCAAATTAAAGATAATTGAAATTTTCTTCAACTTTTTTAAACTCACTAGAACATTGCGACATTCATGGGGAGAAGATCCAGCTGGTGGACAAGTAGAACACTCGCGAAAGTCATGCTGTCTCAGTGTCCCATCTTCGCTAGCACTCCAAACAACATGAGGGTTTCCAACTTCAACCTTCATAACAGATGAAATCAACGAATGCGGAAAGTAAAACTATATTGATATTCAATGTATTCACAAACTGAAATCTTACAGCTAGCTTTTTCACTCTTCTAGAGTGACACTGGTACATTGCAGATGGAGCAACTGCGTTATCATCAACACTCCCCGAACTTGTCTGCGATAAATTGAATAAGCGAACCTGCAGGAAAAAGGAGTTAGACAAGTTCCAGGAAGTTAAGGAAATATCATCCACTTATATTGAAATTTGAACTGTACCTCTGCATCCCCAGCTCCAGACACCACAAGCTCATCAGATGTTTCAGGTATAAATTTTGTACAGAATATGTTTGCAGAATGCCCAGTATCAATAGAATGCAATAGTTTTTGACACGTGTAGCTCCAGATATTCATCTGTAGAAATCTCAAGTGTCAGCAACTATTTTCTACTGAAAAAATGGAAGCACATGTCTACAGGAAAGCACGCAAAGAAAAGCTTCCATTTCTTGTCCATAGAAGGCTGTCTCTCCACTACTTCATGTTGGTTTGCACTCATACACAATCTCCAACATGCAAATACCAAAAGTAGGATAAAATAGAAAGTATATCCTGCATCCCAACCAACATTTTATTCCCACATCTATTTTCAAGCTACCTTAACCTGTCATGTTCTAAGCTCATCAGATTTACGAGGTCATCCTTCGCTCTGCCCCATCAGCTATTTCATCCATATTCTCTTTTCCTAACATTTGAAACAGTTCAAAACACTTTTGCCCAGCAGTGTGGGAAAAATGAAGGAATAACAAAAAGGAAAAAAAGGGTTTGAAAATACATACAAGAAACTTCCTCTCCCACAAGGCAACAAGTTAGACCCAGAACACAGAATTTGATTGCGCATTAATGTATTATGGTAAACTTTAATCGCACCCCATGTTTATCAAGGCATTTTTAAAATGACTAGATCACCTTTAACCGGTTATATATTCAACCAGGTTTCTACTCAGTTATTGCATACCTAGATAGTCCTTAACCACATATAACCAAGACCACGAAAGCCTGGCAACAGAGTAGGTCTCATATGCTGCAGTGACACAAATAAGAACATTAAGATCTCACACACATGCATGGCTTTACTCAATGAATTTGTTGTTCTCTCCTATTTTCTTTCTGTTTGGTATGCAAGGTGGACTTCTGTAAACTCTACAAATATACATATATGCATACAGAAGTTTGTACCCGTGTATCATCTGACCCAGATATCAAAAGTGACCCTTTGGAATTCCAAGCTATCGAGTTGACACAACCCTGATGCCCCTGTAGATGTGAGAGACAGCACCATCAAAACAGACAGATTCTAAGAATAAATTTCTAGTAAAACACATAATTATGGAAAACTGCAAGAAAACCACTAACTATTTCAAAGGGATAGAGCTTTTAAATTACTTATCCTGTGGGCTCAAGTGTCTAAAATATAAGCAGAACAAAACAAATATAAGGGACGGAGTAAATGAACATATTAAGCAGTTGAAGTCGCACTTAATAGCGACAGATTGGAGGAGAAGAACAAACTGCTAATAAGATCTGTTCGGTTTAGTACACCAGCATCGTTCTAATGCTTGACAGATTCTTTAATCATACAAAGTTAGAACTTCTCCCAGCAAAGAGAATCACTGCGATATTGAGAAGATTATGTTTATCGACAATAATGTAATACTTAACGTAGATAATAAGCACCTCCAATTCCTTGTCTTGCGATAGTCTGCGTATCAATGATGAATGCATCCGCAAGCCCTGGGTAACATCCTACATTAAGCAAAGAAACAGAAAAACCATAGCATTTCTGTCACATACGTCATTAATCAAACTTCGTATTCAAAGGGACGACAAAAATTTAACTACAACAGCCAACGTGAGATACTATTCATTACACAGATATACATAAAGATTACAAAATGAAAGAAATGGAAAAGGAAAGAATCACAGCCTCGGTGTCCCAACCCAAAAGGTCTGGTTGCTGCAATTTCTAAACACGAGTATGACAAAATGTTTAGAAGAAAAAAATCTCATTTAAAAAGCAGGCTTCAATAGCTAACTAGGATACTTGAGTAGCAACAACACAAGCGTATGGATTGAAAATCAGTGTAACAACCTACAAAGCGCGTTTAAAATCACCAGTTTCTTGAATTGCACTTGATCAAAATCTAAAGCAAACAAAACAAGACCCAAGAAATCGAACAAAGAAAAGAAGTAAAAGATCAAGGTGTAAGCAAATGAACAGAAGTTTACATGGCGAACATCGAGGTATCTTCCGTGGAGCAAGTTAAAAATATTGCCGTCGTGGAAACCGTAAGAATCCATTGGAAGGAAACTCGGGAGAGACGAGAAATTACAAAAACCCTAAATCGGTTAAACCAAGCAAGAAAGCAGTATATAGATTAGAACATATCTCCTTATCTGATCCAACCACGCGATGATCTAACATCATGGGTAAAATGAAGCTAGTTAGTGCGTGTGTGTGTGGACGCCCTTATTTTCACCGCAAACCACGTCCAGTCCAGGACTACTTATGTACCCACGAAGAGACGAGGCGAGGCGTAATAAATTAATAAATATGGACGTTTAAGGTGGCTGGCTGGCTGGCTCGTCATGATTCTACACTTCTCTACCGGGATTGGGAACTGGGATCGCAACTACAGCACAACAATACGATACAGGTCATGATCACACTAGGTTTGGTTTGGGCCCAAACAGCATTTCATACTTTATGAAGCCCTGCAACACGAGAAAAAGCAAAAGGAACTTGGAACTAACTATTCATACTTCTATTCGCAATTCCTTTTCTTTTATTTGTATTTGCTTACTCAAGCCATGGGCATGGCTCTAAAATAATAATTAGCTAAGCGCATTAAGACCAACATCCTCCACTCAAATCATACCATAATTATCCCATTACATTAGCAATAGCACTTCTACCAGGTAGACATCTACTTTTTCCTGAAAACGAGTTGATAATTAGAGACATGGGATGGGATGGGATGCACCAAACCAGTCGGCCACTACATACGCCAAACTCAAGACTCTGTCTCATTTTACAAGTATTTGCATGCGACGTGAGTACACAAGCATGAAGACAACCACAAACCTCAAATTACATCCAACCAATTCAATCAATTACATAAGCAACAAACATGCAAATCCCAATCTTACATAAAAACCAGGCAAAAACAAAAGCCATTCCACAAACATGACTTGAACGGTCAAATTACAAGATCAAGCGCAGCAACTTGTAAGATAAAAGAGGCCCACAATCGTGCAGCAGACGCATAGGTAAAACCTCGCGAAGGGAAAATAAGCATCACAACAGAACAAAAAGGGCGAGAAGAAAGCACGAGGGGGGTTTAGTTGGGTTAGGGGTCAGGTCCCGCACCACCTAATTACCGAGCCTGCAACTATAGTCCTCCTTCCGTGGGGTTGGGGGTGGCGCCTAATTAGTTTTCAAATGTGAGTGACAGAGAGCTTACTATCCCCAAACCGTATGACACATCCGCTTAATGATTCACCTCCCACTTTACTGCCCAATAATATTAATACGCCCTGCCCCTGCTTCACTCCCCTCTTCTTCCTTCTAGAGACCGACCCCATGAACAATTTGCAGAAGAACCAGAAACATTTTCCTCTTTTCCAGCACCTCAGACATTGAAGAAAGACTATTCTAGCCATCTTTCAATCTGCAATTTTTCTTTTTTATGAAGACAGTTTCAATCTTGTGCCAAACCGTTCTCGACTCGGGTCCTTGTTTATTCTCTTCACAAAGTTATCAGACTTATAAATAATTATTTATCTGGGACTGTCTAGCAGTAAATCACAGTACCAGGATAAGGTTATCACAGTTCATGTAGAACCAAGACCCAGTTCTTTGGCTTTATGCTTCAAGAATTTCAAGTAATGAATGGCCTCATCGAGAACCACTATTGCATCCTTGCCCTTTCCACCTGGAATTATGCTCTGCAGAATGCCCACTGTCTCTCGAATCCTTTCTTTCCTCGTTCTCTTGTTGCTAAACTCTGAACCCATTTCACTTGCCGAGGAGTTGTTGCCATTGACACATCTAGATTCTGCATGGTCCTCGAACTCAGAACTTCTGACACGCCTCACAGAACTAGCTGTGTCCATGAGTGATCGCACATCACTATTGAGTCCGTTGTACAGTTTTCGCTTTTTACTTGTGCCATCTGAACTAGCAACCTCCTCCATGCTTCCCTCGTACCAACAGTGCTTACAATGAGCTGTCATTGTACTAGGTGAATGACCTGTACTGGTAACCTCATCGTCCCCCGTGTCATCACTATCATCATCCGAGTAAAGTAAAGCATTCAGCTCTTCCGTATCCTCGCGCATCTCGCTTTTCGTATCAGTTCCATAGTTCTCATCCAATTCATGGGTTGAAACACGTCTCAAAGTTTCATTCTCCCCCACGTTTTCTTTGCCCAAATTAAAAAGGCCATTTGGTTTTGCACTCCAGGCAGGGAAGCACTGGACAGGATTGCCAAGTGCAGAACTGAAGATTAAAGTAGTTTGATCACCTGACTGATCAAAAACAAGGAATCTCTTCTGAACAGATCCAGTTTCAGCCTTAGGCGTAATGGACTCCATACAATTCTCGGATGTAGCAGTAGGTACTTTCTGCTTCATGTAGCTATCTGAAGCAGGTGTGCAGGCCTGTCTGAACCGAGGCAAACAATAAAACCAGCGAAGAGGTTCATTGGTTTGACCAACCTGAGGGTGAGGAAGCTCATGGAATGGATATGTAGGCAAATTTCGGTTGTTAGAGACAATGGCAGTGCCAGGATTAAAAACCCAAGGAAAGGTATTTTGCTGCACCGATTGCATCGGAGCAGCCATGGAATTCAGACTGGGTAATTGCCAACCAAATTGATGCCGGGGAAACCAAGTCTCAAAGTCTTTCCCCATCCGATCAAAGCAATCACCTAACAACAAATGTTCAAATTTGATTTGTAAAAATCTCCAATAACAAGAGAATATACAGTTCAATATTAAACAATAGGGCGAGATATAAGTATTACATACCAGAAGATGGCTTATAGCAGTAGTTGGAGTCGGCAATCACTTGATGGGTTTTAAAGGAATATTGGCAAAAACAAAAGTCTTCAGCTTAACTTGAAAACAGAAAACGGAAATTAAATCTACGTAACAGGTTTAAGCAAATGACGGAAGTATTCAGCCTGCAAAAGAAATCAACAGGAAAAGTATCAGTGGATAAAACAAACTGTATTAGGGTAATTATCCTCCAAAAAATCGTTGGCTTGAGGAATAAGATTTATACTCCACTAACCTGGCAATCCTGAAGTGGTTGAAAACATGCTATGACTCTAACTATAATGGTAGCATTTCCAGCAGTTCCATTTTCGTGTTTCAATGCGCGAAAATTTGTTTGGCTCGCTGCTTGGCACACCATTCTACTCACCCAACCCCTCAAAGTACCAAAACACCAAGACCACAATCGTTCAAGGAATGGTAAAATAACACTCCCTGTTCGTCAAGTGGAGGCGATGCCAATTGAACAACTGAAAGCTAGATTTACTTGTTATTGAAAAGATAGAAATGAGAGAGACCAGTAAATGGACGAATGAATCAGTCCAATGGCTCAGCAACCGCAGTGAGAACAGACAAAATACGTATAGATGATTGATCGGACAATGTTCAGCTAATCTGGAGTACATAACAGGGAATGACAATGAAAAAAGTGGATCCCATGGAAAATGACTGATAGAATAAGTGGGAGGCTAATGGAAATTTTAATCCGTTGAACAAACGAGTTACAGGATCACTCTGCAATAGAGGTTCAAAGAGATGACTTTGCGATATACATCAACAGATAGACTCAACAACCACAGCATCCTGTGTCTCGTCCCAAAAGAAACGCCACAGTGACCTCCCAATCAAAATATTCTAGATATCTGCAAAAAAAGAACTCAAATGTCAAAACCACATCTCTTACACGAAATCAAGGAAGTGATTCAAATGCAAAAGTAACTAGATTCTAGGACCCCAGATGTATAAACAGCAAATATTAGTAAAAAAGATTCATAAACTTGGCAGGCAGAGACAGAGAGAAAGCATAAAGACGAAGTACTTGCAAATATCTTCTCCAAACAAGCAGGCATCTCTTTTTGGAAAATAAATCGTTAGAAGGCAAGAGTCTACTCGACTGATAGAAATGTGTCAAAAATAAAAATAACAAAGCAATTCGATCTCCTTGCTCCCAATTAGGCCACATGCTGTTACGAGTAACAATCACCTTAAAGTTCTGGAACAAAAGGAGTTAAGCTTTCTTGTGCGAAGATGAAAACCCACCATTAAAAAACAAAACTTGCAAATTAAGCTCCAACAAACACAACAGGAACCAAAAAAAAAAAGACAGCAGGTAATGCAAAAGCCATAAAGGAAGTGATTCAAGAGAGAGAACGAACGTCTTCAGATAAACATAACTAAATACCAGCAAAGGGCAGAAATCTGAAAAATGAAAACTTCAATCAAAGCAACAGAGAGATCCAGCATAAAAAATTCACAGACCCATTAGCAAAGGCTACGATCAAGCACCAAAAGTCCGAACACAACAAGTCCTCAAACCAAAAATCAACGTAGAAAAAGGGAAGGAGCCTTACATTAAAACACAGGATTCGTAAGAAACCAGATCGAAGAAAAAAACGTGGCTTGTAAGAAACCGAAATCTTAATAAAGGCGAAGAGAAGATGGCTGCTGCTGTTACTTGCTCGTAGAGAGAGAATGAGAGTACAGACTACAGCGTGGAGGAGGAAATATAAGTGTGGAGGATGAAACATCCAAGTGTGGAGGTTTAAGAAGGCTCAGGTTACACAAAATGAAATTGACAGAAATGTCCCTGTACTGTACTCTAAAAGTTAAAGAAGGCGAGTCTAAGTGGGGGCATCCATCAATCGAAAAAAAAGAAAAAGAGAAGGAGCGAAAGAGTGTTTTGATACGTGCGTGCGAGAGGAGTTGCACGCAAGGCATTAGTGTACAATTATGGTCTACCGCACCCCTCTCTCTCTCTCTCTCAAACCTCAACGGGGGTTGGAACTTGGAAGTGAACTAGACTATAGCCTTAAATTAGGCCGCCTTAGGTTTTAGTTGTTTGATTAAGCTGATAATTATATTTAGTAATTAACGAATTGAGTTTACAGATTAAACTCAATTTGTTAATTTTGAAAATACTCATTGAGAAATGTT
>JANZLK020087275.1:0-10166 GCA_026937615.2 Erythroxylum glaucum
CATGAAAGTTTGTTTCCTTTTGCAGGGCATCAGTTTATGGAGGATACTGACACACCTATACCATCACTGCCTGTATTGAGTGAAGATGTTGTAGATCACCAACTTGTTCCTCAAATTGATGACAATCAGGTGGACTCTGAACTTGAAGAGCTTCGTATGGCAATCCCAGTGCCAGATGCACATCCAGCTGCGGTACATCAATTACCTCCACTTCCTGAAGACCGTAGGAGCAGCCGAGCAAGAAGGGCACCATCATGGATGTCTGACTATGTGGTGAATTACACACAAGGCGCAAAACCTTGTACTTCACCTCATCTTCCCAACACATTTCCTTTATCTGCGCATACTAGGTTATCTGCAGATGTAGCAAACTTCCTCTGTCATGTGACTGAAGGGAAGGAGCCTAGAAATTTTCAAGAGGCATGTCAAGATGTCAAGTGGGTTCAGGCTATGGACTCAGAATTGCAGGCGTTGGAAAATAATCATACCTGGGAGCTCACTACGTTGCTGACAGGAAAGACTGCTATTGGCAGTAAGTGGGTTTTCAAGTTGAAATATAAGCCGGATGGGACGATAGACAGGCATAAAGCTTGTCTAGTAGCCAAGGGGTATAATCAAGTTTATGAAGAAGATTACAATGATAGTTTTTCACCGGTGGCAAAGGTTGTGACAGTGCAGATTTTTCTGGCTATTGTAGCAGCTAGAGGATGGGTTTTAAACCAATTGAACATCAATAACGCATTTTTACATGGATATCTCGATGAAGATGTTTATATGGTACTGCTAGAAGGTTATACTAAGGCATGTAAAGGACAAGTATGTAAGCTTGTGAGGTCTTTATATGGGCTTAAACAAGCCTCAAGACAGTGGAACACTGAGCTCACAGGTTTTCTTCTCAACTTTGGTTTTCAACAAAGTGTGCATGACAATTGTTTGTTTGTGTTTTGCAAGGATGATTGCTTCTTAATGCTTTTGGTGTACGTGGATGATCTACTTATCAGTGGAAATTTTGCTGTCACTATTACTCGGCTCAAATCCGCACTTCATGAGACATTCACCATTAAAGACTTAAGGGAGGCTAAGTATTTTCTTGATTTAGAACTCATTCGTGATCATACTGGCATTTTTCTCAATCGGAGGAAATATGTGTTGGATTTGTTAACAGATACGGGTCTGCTTGGATCTAAGCCTAAGAGCGTGCCCTTTCTGAAGGGTGGTAATTTGCAGAGTGACAGCAGTCCTCTATTGGAAAATCCTCAGGAGTATCGACGAATAGTTGGCCGGTTGTTGTATTTAGGATTTTCTAGACCGAATATCACTTACTATGTACAGCAACTCAACCAGTTTTTACAAACTCCCCAAGAGGTTCATCTTCAACACGCCATTTATGTTCTGAAGTATCTAAAAAATAATCCATCTTTGGGTCTTCATTTTCCTGCAATTTCAGATTTGTCTTTACATGCTTATTCGGACGCAGATTGGGCTACGTGCATTTCAACCAGAAAATCTTTAACTAGTTTCTATATATTTTGGGCAATAGTCCGATTTCCTGGAAGACCAAACGCCAGACTACTGTCTCTCGCAGCTCTACCGAGGCAGAGTATAGAGCCATGGCTTCGGCTGTGTGCGAGTTGCAGTGGATTAGTTATTTTCTTGCTGATTTGAGGGTTCCAGTTTCTTTACCGATTCCTTTTCATTGTGACAGTAAATCTGCCATCCACATCACCTGTAACCCTGTGTTCCATAAGTGCACGAAACACCTTGACATCGATTGTCATGTTGTTCAAAATCTGTACAAACAGGGTTTTATTTCTTTGGTTCATGTGGCTTCTTCTCTGCAGGTTGCGGACATCTTTACCAAGCCTCTTCCTTCACCAGTGTTTCATCGTTTGCTGTCCAAGTTGGCTTTGATCGATTTTTATCAAAGTCCAACTTGAGGGGGGGATGTAAAGCTTGTTAGTTTTGTAGTTTTGTAATTACTGTAGAAGCGTAGTTGGTTTACTGTCAAGGAGTAATTAGTTTTGTAGCTGAGTAATTCGTAGCTGGGTAACTATTTTTCTTTGTACAGACGTTATTTAATCTTTAATTGAGCTACGTCAAGATAATAAGAAAAGTAGAGTGAGAAACGATTTTTTCTCTCACTTAACAACTCTTTGTTATATTCTTCATAACAATGAGAATTCCATAGACATACAAGAAATGTTTTAAATAGATTTCTCATATCGGATCTGTTCAGTAAGCTTATTTTTTAGCATGCATCCACACGTTAAGTATCTCTATACTTTAGGCTATGAGATCGACTACCTCCTTTATAAAGAAAAACAAAACGTGTGCTAGTCTTTTTTACGTTTTATTAATATCCAATCTTAATAGAACAGTGACTAAGAACATTTAGAAATAATATATAATTGCAATATGAATCTCATAATCATAATCTCATTATAATTTCATTTGCAATGTACAATTATTCCATGAACTTTATCATATACATCTAAACATATACAAGATAAAGCATGCCAAATAAGACTACCTCGACCATCCCTTCCTTCGTTCGAGAGCTTCTTCTTGCCTTGTACAAATTATAACCACATTATCAACCCATAATTTTAACTTAAATTCGATAATTTAGTCTAGCCCGGTTCAACTTAAGGTTAATGAGTCTAATTTTAACTGATTTAAGTTTCAAACCAAGCTCAGGTCTAAGAACATGGTTCGAAACTCTAACCAAACGATTTGAACTCTCTCATTAAAATAATATTATTTTAATTTGCAAATTTGATAAAAATGAAATTATTTTGTTAACTTAAACAAAAATAATGCCTTAAACCAATTTGTATCTTCCTTAATTTTAATAAGGGATAATCAATTCTAAAGCGCTAAACATTTTTCGAAAATTTTCAATTTATTGCCCAAATTTTTAGAAGAAGAACGACGACGACGACGATAATATAGTTAGTAGGGATTATTTGGATATTTTGGTATTTTTATTAATTATTACTTTGTCATTTCAAATTTATATTTTTGAGCCAAACATTAGTATTGTATTATGCTAGAAATTTTTAGGAATAAACTTACTTAAATAATACCTATTTTATTTATTTCATTCCTTATCTAGTTTATTCCTAAATAATCATCATTCATTCTTTATCTATTTCAGCATGTGAACTAAACACCTAGTTAAGGTTTTAAAGGGTGTCGTTCATTTGAAAATTTTAAAAAATAAGAATTTTAATATTAATTATCCCTTGTGAGAACTATGCAATATGTACTAAGTGCCAAACTCGACGATTTAATATAATGGAATAACTTATAATACACATACCTTTTCATATTACATTTTAAGTTTGTCTCCTTCTTTAATTTTTATATATAAGAATGTCGACATTCAAACCAAGTTGAACTTTGAGAAGTCTGACTCAATTTGATTGGATTAACAAAATTGATACTAACTAATTAAAATAAAAAACATCGTTTTAACAATCTCTACTTAATTGAATTTTAAATTGATAAAATTTTAAATTAAATTATGACCCAAAAAATATTCTATAACTGGAATATGACGTGACTCGTTGATAAGTCTAGGTTAGCAATGAGGTGAGTAGAATTGCGCCTAAAAAATTTTGTTTTTGAATCTAAAGCTCCTAACTTAACCCTGAGCTCGATCAAATTTGGACTACTTAAATCTCGATCAGATCCAAATTATATTGAATTAGATATATTTTTAATTTTTAACCGAGACAAAAATCAGTTAATTAGGATCGGGCTAGACAATTTTTGTCATTCCTAATATCTATTCCTAAACACAAAGTGTGGATCTCTTGAGACCTTCCAAATAAATAAGTTAGGTACATTGTCCATTGGGCTTCCTAAGGCTCATGAATTGGCTGTATATCAATTTGCATTTGCTTCTTTATTAGATTAAAATAATTTTTATTTTTTAATAATATTAATTTTAAAAATAGTCTTTACTAATTAAGGGTAAGGCTTTGTAATATTAGACCTCCTCAAAATTTCCGTATAATCGGGATTCACACTGAGTGTTGTATTTTTTTAATAATATTAATTGTTTACTATTTATGATATTAATATTTTTCGAATGTAATTTTTTAGTTTTCATAATAGTACTTTTATTATTAGATTTCAATAAAAACTTTTGATTAAAAAACTCAACCAGTTTAGTCGGTTTAATTGTAAACCTCGAATCGTTTAACTTTTCAGTTTGATTTTCAATCTGAATTTTAAAATATCGATAAAAGTAAATGAATTAGTGTAGCATATTAAGTTTATTGCTTGAAACCAATTTCTCATATAATGAGAAGAAGCACTATTTTTGCATGAAACAACTTAAACATATAACATTTAATTCATGAGATGTAACTAAACATTACAGACACACGTAAACTACAGTACTACTTAGAGTTGGCAATGGATTAGATCGGTGACCGGAGTCGAACTGCCAACCCTAACCCTAGTACTACTTCACATTGTACACGATTATTCAGATCGGGCTCTAACGAACCTTAAAAATCTGGTGCGAAATGAAAGAGGTTGTAATCCTCTTTAAAATACATAAAGAACGCACAGATGTTGAGATTATGGAGTCTATTGCTTACATTTGAAGTAGCAGAAACAAGCACGGCCACGCTTGTGAAGATGGCAATCTCCATGATCTGCTCTCTCCCTTGTCTTGCATATGTAGTTGCAGTGGGAAGAGCGAACGCAGATCCCGGACCATGTCTTGCTTCTCCTCGCGCATAGCTTTGCAGATGCAGTTGATGCCTCTGAAGAACCATCACCACAAATAAGCAAAGTGCAAGAAAACAATTTAAACAAAAGGCCTAATTTTCTAAAATTATGGTAAATTATATAAAGAGTTAAAATAAACTCGGGAAGAATCTCATAATATTTAATTTTTAAATAATTATTTTTGACTAATTTAGCAATTATCTCTACCATAAATATTAAAAAATAATATTTTTAATAAAATACAATTTTCTTTTGTAATAATTAATTTATATGTAAATATTGAAATAAAAAATATCAAACTAGAATCCGATTATTACAATATACTACTCAAAAACCTATGCTAAAGTAGTAGTATTACACTAGAATGTATCAACTAGGGTTACATGGAAGAGCTGAGTTTGTACGTGGTGCAGCCACTAACCTGTGCCTGCAAGGAGGATGAGAATGAAGAAGAGTGCAAGAAAGTGAGTAGCTCTAAAAACCTTAGCCATGGTGAGTCTTATCGTTCATGCAAAATAATGGCGGTGGACTGAGGTATTTATAGCTGAGGTTACTTGATAAGATCAATATCAAAAACATTGAAACAGTCAGAATTTGGTCGAACTTCGCTCGAGATCTGTGCTTATATTAACAAGTTATTACCAATAAACGCCACTAGCGGAGACTTCTGAGTTAATGCTTGCAATTATCTCAACACCAGGGTCGTTTGTGTCCTAGGTAATTATTATTCAGTGTCGTCTGTGTCAAGTAATATTTTAAAAATTGGATTGAAAAATAAATTAGTAAAATAATTAAGTTTTTTATGGTTTAAATGTTGAATTGGTATTAGTTCTTTATAAAATTAATGAGTATATAATAAAAATTGAATAAAGTTAACAAATTCAAAATAAGATTGAAGAGTTAGACCAATTTAATGAAAAGATTCTGGTCACCAACTTAGCAATTGGTTTACACCGCTTGTAACGGGGCTTGCCTAGAATTGTGCAATAAGACCAAGTCCTAAATCTGACTTTTCAAAGTCAATTTAAGGATTAGATCAAACAATCGGGTGTATTTATTTATAGAGGCTAGTCTATCCCAAACTTAATTTAATTTGATTATTATTATTCTTAATGATAGAGGTTAGCCTAACACGAAACTTAATTTAACTTGATTATTATTTTTTTCAATGAGTAAAAAACGGAACTAGTTTGTCTTAAAAAGTTTGAATCGTCTTACTCGAGAATAAGTATGGTCCTTGGTCGGGTCGGTCGTGTTAGGTCCAAGTCCAACCCTAGGATGACGTGCTGGCCGATTGGCCCATTCCCAAGATGTTGAGTTAAACACGACAGGTATTTACTATATAAGTTCGTTATCTCCTCATGATGCAGGTACGACTCTCATAACCTTAATATTCTTTGTTCATAAACACAAAACCTACGACAAAGAGCTAACTTAAGCATCGGAGGGGCAAGCCGGCAATCAACCCCCGGTGTGCCTTTATTGTTTTTGCAGGTTTCTCCTAATCCAAGCTAATCGAGATCATGGATCTATACAACGGCGCCCAGCCTCTACAGAATCATACGGAACCAGTTGGCGCCCACCGTGGAGCCGGGCGTCAGGGCACCACGTCCAGAAGTACACAGATAAGCCAAGAGACAGCAACAAATCCGGACGTAGCCGCCGTTGCGGCACTTGCACTGCAACGAATAGGCTTGCAATTACTTGCCACCTCCCTTCACCCGATGCATCATGATCCCCAGATCAATCTTCCACCTATCACCCATAACCCTAACACAGACGAGCTAACCCCGTTAAACTCAAATAACCAAACGCAATCTTCGCATCCGAACGACCAACTACCACCTCAAAACCGAGATTAAGAAGAACAGAGCGTAGGCCTGGAGGATAACGCCGGGAAAAGTTTAGGAACAGTACATAGAATATGTAAGATGAACAATGCACAGAAGATACACGTCATCACCAGATGACACATCATCACCAAACAATACGTCATCACCAGATGACACGTCATCACTAGAAGATACGTCATTACCAGACGATACGTTATCACCAGACGACATGTCATCACCAGACGATACAATCTTTACTCCTGAGCATCTGCACTTATAAGGACCATAACGTTTGACTCCGATGTACAAAAATTTCATTCTATATACCGTTGGAAAGATAGAAAGATAAGCTATAACTTTCTGGAGACGACTTTTTCTAATTTAACCTAGATTAATCTAGATTTTGCCCTGAAGTCAAAATATGAATTTTTCCCTTACAGAAGACTTGAAATTTTGCACTGTGCAGACTTGGAACGTCTTGAGCATAACCATTCAGTGATATGTGTTTAATTGTTGATATATTTAATCATTTACGCTTAGCAATTAACGACATAAAAATGCTTACAATACTCACTTTAATACATATGTAATTTTAGGTATAATTTGGAAGCAAATAAATTAAAGTGACTCAAAAGTACTGCATTTAGGTTATTTTCTAAAGATCGATTTTTACTTATCTTTACAGAACAAGAAGGAAAAAAATAAAAAAATCAAAGACAAGCAAAATGGATGGAGTAGTCTCGAGAAGAAACGCAGACATTTCATGCCAGATGAGCACAACGACATCGCGCAAGCGTTGTGCGTGGCGCAGGAAATGCCTGCGTGTAACGCAGCTAATGCCTTCGTAATGCAGCCAACGTTGTGCAGACAGCTGCGTTAAACACAACATGGAATGGAGAAGAAAACAAGGCTATGGGCGTGAGAGGGATTTAAGGAGTTGCAATCTTAATTGAGGCTTGCTGCTCAGGTGTAAAGAGGCTTGAGGCGTACTGCGCACTGGGTTGTGCGCTGTTGCGTTTTGATAAAACGCATACTAAAAGGTAGTGCGGCGCAGTGCATGGAGGAGGAATGAAAGCTACAGTAAAGTAAGACACATTTAAATTTTCCAATCAGCTACAATGGAGAACACACTACAATGCAAGAGTAGGGTAGCGCAGAGCATAAAGCGCAACTGGGGCGGTAGGTCTGACTGTGGCTTGCTACTCAGGTGTGGAGGCTGGAGCTGGACGCAGCTTGAGGCGTGAACAGGACCAAAAACACTCCCATGCTTATTCGTCAAATCAGTGAACAATGCAGTGAAATTGAGAGGAGAGCTACGACACTGAACAAAAATTAAGGGAGTTTTATATAGGGATTAAGATGGGCCTGAAGCATTTTTCTAGGAAAGACTCATAAAGGGCTAGACGTCCCGACACCAGTTCGGAGGTGACATCAATGCCGATGACCCGGGTTAAGTAATTTTTTTATTATTTTATTTTTTCTTTCTCTCGTTAAGAATTGATTGTCTTTTCCTATGTTAATTGATTTGGGTTTTATGTATGGATAATCGGATTTTCGTTATTTTTCGATTATTTGTGTATGAACCTATTGGGTATTGTGAATTGATGATTTTAATGTGTTCATTGAATCGTTAATTTCAAACCCATTGCTAGAATTTCGATATAATCCGTAATTGTTATGTTGAAATTCATGTGTAGCGACTAATGATTCGTAATCATTAGGGATAACATAACCTAGGTTAAATGACGCATCGTATGTGGTTGTTGCCTTGATTAATCAATTTTCTTAATTCGTAATGCTATTGCCTAATTAAATCTAGAGATTGTATCCTAGATTGTTCGGTAGTTAGGTTTAATTAATGATTGCATCTTGATTAAACAAAACCAAAGGAAAAACTCGGATTAATTATTAACCCACGATTAATAGTGGTTATGAGAGGTTAAAGAACAACAAATTAATGAAATATGCTTAATTAGGGTGTAGGCCGAGATTGAATCAAAGAAGTAGGCTCTTACCGAATTCCTCACCTTTATCATTTTTTTGCATGTTTTCTTTAATTTGTTTTTATTAGTTAGTTTCATTGTATTTTCTTCTTTCAAAATCAAAACCCCCCATTAAACCTAAACATCGGTTAATTTCATTTCATAAACTTTACACGCACTCTCTGTGGGATCGACCTAAACTCACCACTATTATAGCAGTAGTCTAGTTATTTTATTTTGACTAGCATAACGATGCGCGGTCAAAATTTTGGCACCGTTGTCGGGGAGTGCAGTGTTTTAGTTTTTGTTTGTGAGTTAATTGGTGTTTTGTATATTTGTTTGAAACTGATTTCTTTCCTGTTATTTTGTGATCTGTTTATTTTTTGTTTCGTGTTTAAAAAAATTTTATGGACGGAAGTAATTTCTTTTATAATTCGTATTCTCAATCCTATAACATTGCTTGCACTGATTAACCTAACTTTTGTTATGGATAGAATAATCATTAGAATTACTTCCATTATAGTTTACAAGATGCACAACAATTCTTGTACAAACCAGAAGCTTCCTATCACAACTCCGGTCCATCTCTGAAAGAGTTAATTTTGTAATTGCAGAAGAATACTTTACAATTTTAGAAAGATGGAGGGCAAGTTCCAAAAAACACATGGTCTAATGGCCAAGATTCGGAGAGCCAATTGATTTAGTTGCACCTTTAGAAGAACTTGTTAATAATATTGTTGCTAACAATTTATAATCTCTATAGGATATGTAGCAATTACAACAAAATATGCAGCAGGAATTGTAAGAATTCCGACAAGAGACAAAAGCAAACCAACAGAGGATGGAACACTTAATGGGTCAGATGGCAATAAGTCTTGATCACCTAGAATTGCAAAGCGAAGAGGAGCAGCCGTTTTAACCCGAGATGTACCTAATGGACATTTGTGCGGAAACATTGCAAAGTGACGAGGAGCTTGAGAATTTTGAGGTCAACCCTCAACGAATTGTTTATGTTGAAGAACTTGAGAAGGAGCTCAAAGCCAAAGAGGACACATCTTTTAGCTCGGAGGTAAGTACTGAGCCTACGATTATTTTTGAGACTAACTCTTTACCTTTACGTAACAGATCGAAGGAATTGAACGATGAAGAAAAAGGTGAAGAGACGTTCAAAATATTTTCGGAGTGTATAGACTCAGTCAAGATTGAGCATCTAAGGATAGCCTTCCTTCTTCTTCCATGTCTTCACCTTGAAAACCCACGAAATCAAGCTTAAAAACCCCTGGAAAAACCGATGCTTCATCCCTCTTCTTCTTTCCCTCCATGGCCGACTCCTTCTTCTCTCTTCTCTTCTCCAACGTTTCTTCTTCTTTTCTCTTCATTTTCTTCTCATTTTTCAGACACCATCGTGTCTTTATTTTGCCTAAAACGACAGCCATCTGATGTGTTCTGCCATGTCATTAAAATGGGGCACAAATGACCAAGTTGCCCCTCACTTATTTGCCTATTTCCAAAATTGCCCCTGCAGGAACTTGAAAAACTGACTACTTGCGTCCTGTTTTCAAGCATCTAAACGAAATAATTTGGACAAACTTTCTTCTTGAAAATT
>JANZLK020087548.1:0-10162 GCA_026937615.2 Erythroxylum glaucum
ATCACAATCAGTCATACATTCTATAATCAGGAGTACCCCATAACTGTTTTCACACCAGTGTATGGCGTTTCGCCTATCATTCAATCATACATATCATAATAATTGTAGTCTGTACCCATTATCAATAATCAAACATATCAAAATAATTGTAGTCTGTACCCATTATCAATTATCAAACATATCAGAATAATTGTAGTCTGTACACATTATCAATTATCAAACATAACATAATAATTGTAGTCTGTACCCATTATCAATTATCAAACATATCAGTGTGGTGACCAAGCATCTATACTGTCCCGATAAGGGCACATTAACCAGTGAACGCGTCTTAGGGGTAGGAGAGCCCTCTGGGTATGCACTACTTCCCACGCGTCTTAGAGGTAGGAGAGCCCTCTGGGTATGCACTAACTCATCAGTCGTTGAGCTTTTCGCTCTGAAACTGTCCCGTCAAGGGCTCATTAATCAATAAACGTATCTTAGGAGTAGGAGAGCCCTCTGGATATGCACTACTTCCCACGCGTCAGGAATAGGAGAGCCCTATGGGTATGCACTATTCCCTTTCAAGCACGAGGCTCTTTTTTTTCAGTAGTCGAGCTTATAACTCTGATCAGTATATCACAATCATTTCTAATCTATTCTAGATTTTCACATCACATATTCACGTAACATTTCTGTATACTATCATTTCAATACTCCGGACCTTGTATCCGGAGTTCACATTCAATATTATCTCAACACTTTACTTCAGAGAATGTAAATCACTGAATTATAGCATTTAATACTTTGAAAACCATCTAGGTCACTCATCTGGCTTCCGCTCTAACGCCTGGAAGTCTTAGCAATATCAGAATTTGACTTTCCAAATGCTCCTATCACAATTCAAACACTCTAAGTTTACACATTGCCCTTTCAGAATAAAACTCATGTAGCAGTTTACAAAAATAAACGTATCACGCACTTTAGTGACATTCCCGGCACTAACCCAATATTTCACCCTCAAAGTATTCCTTAAAAATCAGAATTCAATTGATACCCAAATCAGTCAATTCGTTTCAGAAATCCCAAAGTTATTCCCCAACATATGACCATATTTTACACTAAACCACTATCCCAGATTTCAAGCCTTTACAGACTGATTTAACATTTCCCCTCTTCATAAAGCATGAAGGCCTTTGTCTCTAGCTCATAACAAATCAGAAATTATCTCCTTTGACAATCTGTACAAAAAGTTATGGTTTAAAAATCAAAGCATGCTCATTCTGGAAAAGGGGGGTCCTCACCGCGGCGGAACGCGAGAGCATCAGTGCACGCCGCGGCGTGCTTCTTTAATCCTGTGCGCAAGGGCGCTTGCGCACACCGCGACGTGCGGCCCTGCGTGCGCCGCGGCGTGCGCGCTTGCACGCCCCGCAGCATACGCAATTTTGCACACTGCGACGTGCGTATGAGCACATCGCGACGTGCGAGCCTGCTCACCTCCCCCGAATCCTCATTTCAACCCCTTTCAATCCAATTCTTCCTATCTATTCAACACATAATTCATCTAAGCACTTAAACATCACTAAAACTCCGTTTTCATCTCACTTTAAACCAATATCTTTCACAAAACAAATCAAATCCATCCATAGATGATAACCCTAAAAACCAACATATAAATCACCCATTCGGTAACTTTTAATATTCAAAACAAGAATCAATCAACTAATTAAGGAGAGAGAGGCTTAAACTTACTTGATTTGGCTCACAAAATCCATCAATTCTTCATGATTTCATCAAAAATTTCTTTCCTCTTCTCCTCCTCCTCTTCTTCCACGGCAATTTCCTTTTCCTTCTCATTCCAAACCCTAATTCTTTCTGTTTATACCCTTTTTAAATGAGAAAAGTCCATTTTGGCCTTTCCTTAAGCCTTAACACTTATACACTTAAGTGTCTTGCCCAAATTGCCCTTATACCAACTCTTGTAACCTTACTATTTCGATTCAGAAATTCCGACCCTTCGGGACAGAATTGAAGTTCACATTCTTTCCGAGTCATTAGTTTTCATGCCTATCAATTTCCAATACAATCAATTCATTTCTTATACTCTCATAAAACTTTCCAATTTCCCATAGCTTAAGCTAAAACAAAATTCCTAAATCATGTCTTTAATTGAAATGTCCAAATAACAGTCATTTTCAGTACCGAAAAACTCATTGGTACCCATATTGCAATAATATGTGGAACTCACATAAATCACTCCAATTCATATTTTTCACAAAAACACCCAAGCTGGGACTTGTCACAAATGCATGCACAATTTGTGTACAAAAACACAACCCAATCCAATTTTTACTGTTCTATCCTTCCCGTCGGTGATGGGATGTTACACTAGTAGTCAATACACATCCACCATGTTTCATCCTTCTTTTTAACAAACAGAACCAATGTTCCCTATGGCGACAAATTAGGCCTTATGTATCCCTTCTCTAATAATTCTTCCAACTGTTCCTTAAGCTCCTTCAGCTCAGCTGGAGCCATTCTATACGGTGGTATGGAAATAAATGCAGTACCTTCAGGTCAATGGCAAACTCAAATTCTCTCATTGGTGGCAAACCAGGTAAATCTTTTGGAAATATGTCTGGAAATTCTCTCACAAATGGAACATCTTCTAGATTCCCTTCATTCGCATTGATGTCTACAACGTGTGCCAAGAAGCTTCACATCCTTTTCTCATCATCCCATCATCTAACAAAGTTGAAACAATTCTTGGTGGTGGTGTTTTCTTATCTCCTATGAAAATCATCTTCTCACTCATGCCAAGATCAAACTCTACCTCTTCGAGGCTACAGTCTAACTTTGCATGATATTTCTCCATAGTGTCCATCCCAAGTATAACATCCAGCTCCTTTAAGTATAGAGTTAGTAAATCCATTACCAGTCTAGCACCATCAATAAGGAGATCACAATCTCTATATACTTGACTGATTATCACATTCCTCCCTAGAGGAGTACTAACAATCAAGAGACTATTCAGTGTCACCAAATTCACACCATGTAATATCATGCTTGCAGAAACAAAAGAATGCATGGAACCATAATCAATCAATAAATACACTTCTAAATTAAGTAACTGAGCCATATCCTTGACAAATTCAGGTGCGGTTGTAGCTTCCTCCCTGACCATGGCAAATACCCTTGCCTGTGTCTGACCCCTTGGCCTTCCTAGAGGAATAACCTTCCTTGTTGCTCCAGAACTACCCACCTTATTGATTGGCCTAGTTTCCATTATTTCAGCTCTCTTTGGGGCTTGTAACTGCGACCCCTCTTGCCTCGGTATCTGGGGACAGTCCCTAATCATGTGTCCCTTCTCCCTGCATCGAAAAACATACTTTGAATAACTTGAAGCGCTCTCCTCTGTGAAACTTCCCACAACGCTCATATTAGGGGTTTGTGTACCTGCTCCCCTCCATCCTTCTATTGCCCCCTGTAGTTGAGGTTTGCACCGAAACTACCTTTGCTTGCTTGCTCGTAGCAGGGCCACTACTTTCCACTTCACTATATGTGTGGAAACTCCTCATACTCCTCTCAAGAATTGGAGCACTCATTCCCTTCTTGGAAGACAGTTCCCTATTCTTCCTCTTCTTACTCACTTCATTCTTTATGTTCTTAATTTTTTCAGCCTATAGTGGAGCATCTACCAACTGATGATAGTCATAGAAATTGTGGATCAAAACTTTCTGATCCCAACCTTAGTTTGTAACCTTGGGGGTCAAATAAAAAATATAATCCAAGGATTGCAATATAGGATGTAACCTTGGGTCGTCTCACTTAATCGGGACCTAAATGAATGGACTTAAGCTAACCTATATGTCATGAAATGCAAGCTAATTTAGTAAGAAGGGGTTTTTGATCTTTGGAAACCTTAACTATATTAAATGGAATTGTAAGAAATATTTGTAAAATGTATTTTTGGATTTTTAGGAATGGAAAACAGAAAGATAAAGGCAAGTGATCAAATAGGGATAGTATCCTCTTGAAATTGAGCTTTGGCTATCATAGTTCAAAATCAATTTTTGATGGGAGCATAAATCACTAAGTTTCAAATGGGTAAACCTTAAAGAACTGTTTGAGTCCAAGATCTTAATCAATGAACTCTATTTCTTAAGATCTTATTAAATGCTCTTAGTGTGTGTAGTGGGTAAGTTAATGCAACAAGTCACTTTGGGATCTCAATTCAACTCAATATCAAACACAACTATGTAAGATAAAAGAGATTCAACAAGAGCAGAAATGGACATATATGAGACTTCATATATTTAAGCTCAAAGTTCTACATCAACAAATCCAAACCAAACATTAAATATCCAACACTTGATTAAACTCTAGTCAAGAATGTTCAACTACAAATTACAAATCATAAACCTAGGAGTTCATAAATCATAGCTAAACATGGATTGAGCTACTCCCCTTTTAAGCCCAGTGAACTCTAGCCATTGCTACATCTTCAAGAGGACAGAGGTGCCTAGCTATGCATAACTCCAAGAGACTTCACAATCGAGAAGCAACTGGAGACACCCATAGTAGCATCCGACAATGGAAGTGGAAGAAAATGGTATAGATGAGAGAAGACGATGGTGTGTTGCGTGAAGATGGAATGTGTGTGTGAGATGATGGAATACCCATATGTGATGTCGACTCTCCTTTCCTTTTGTAAGTTAGCCTAAAATAGTTTTTTTTTTCATAAAACGGGTTGATGGATCGAGTTGCACAATTAGTTAATTTGTCGAAAATGGTATGGGTCTGTGCCAATTCGAAGGTTTTACCATGGCGAGAGGATGAGTTCGCCGGTGAACTTTTCCTGAAAGATTTCTTTAGTAATTTCAGCTTTCTCCACGACGCAAACATTATCTTCACTGTGGCAAACTTTTCTCGAAAGGTCTCTTAAGAAGATCTCCTAATTTTGCTGTGGCGAAATATTAACGTTGTTGCAGTGAACTTGCCTTTTTGCCCTTGTTGACTTGTGCTCTTGGTCTTCACTCATTGGCTCTAGTTCTTGAATCTCCTGCAATAAAAAATAGTAGTTTGCAATATCAATTGTTCTACAAAATCAATTTAGTGCAATACGCTCAAACTACATTAATTCAAGACAAGCACTCAAGAATTAAATTAAGCACAAAATCTGAAAATAAGAGCCAAGAAGTATAATAAAAAACATGAAATTGTCACCAATTGATATAGGAAACTTGGGTTCAATCACTTTCTCCTTGATCCCTAGATGAAGACCTCCCTCAAACTTGCAGAACTTATCCTCCTCATTCACAACAATGTTGGTCGCATACTGTGATAGCTGGGTGAACTTCAACTTATACTCACTCATACTAATATCCCTCTGTGTGAGATTTAGAAACTCCCAGACCTTCTCTTGTGCATAAAATATTGTTAGGTACTTCTTCCTAAACACTTCCACAAAGTCTCTTCATGGCAATACTGGCAGTATAACCTCACTATGGGGCACTAATTCCCATCAATGGAGTGCGTCACCCTTAACAAGCTCATTGCATAATCTAACTTCTGCTCATCAGAGTACTTCATCTGAAGCAGGACTCTCTTTGTCCTCTTCAACCATACTTCAACTTACTCAAGATTGGTAGTCCCATTGAAATCAGTAGTCCCATACTTGTGGAGCTTATCATACTGCCCACTCCGCTCCACTGGAGCTTGCTCTTGCACTTGTGACGTTAGCCCATGGCATATGAGAAAGCCTGAGCAAAGGCTTGAAAGAATCGTGGATCCAAAGGGTTTACTTGAGGCATAGGAGGAGGAGGTGGTGGCACTTCATGCTAAATACTAGGTTCCTCAAAACTAGGAGAAAAATGTGTCCTCACATTTTGTGGGGCATGAGATTTATCCGTGCACCCGTGGTGAGAGCAAGATCAAGTCATAACTCCTCAAGTTCTCCTTCGAAGCGGCATAATCACTCCTTCAATTCAAAACCATTTAAAAACCTTTAGTTCATGTTTCATGTAAAACAACTTCAAATCATGTGAAACAATTCAAATCATATGAAACAATTTCAAATCAAGTGAAACAATTCAAAAACAATGCATGTGATTCATTCAAAACAATGCTTGTTCATTTCATATTGTAAAACTACCCATTTCATGCCAAGGATACTTTTAAACCTAGTGGATCTGATACCATAAGATGTTGAACCCCATTTCTGGTGTCCAACTATCTGGAGTCATAAAATGTGAGTGCATTCCCTTTATGTTTTTTTCTAATAATTACTTATCAAGTTCCATTCAAGCCTAAAATGTGTTATAGAAAAGCATTGATAAGTCCACAATTATAATTGTACCTATTTTGGCATAATAGGTATAACTTTCACTAGAGATGTCAAATTAAGGTGATTCTAGGATGATTTTGAAGAGGACTTCTAGATCTACAACTTCCATAAAGACCCGAAGAGAGATTTTGCCTCCAAAAGGGTCAAAATCACAAATTAAAACTCCTAAAAAAAAGTTCAAAACTTTGAAGGTAAAGAAAAATACCTCTTGGGAAAAGTTCACCACGACCAACTTTTGGTTTCGCTATGGCCAAACTTGAAGGAAGATCCTTCTAGAAAAGTTTGCCATGGCAAACTCTAAAGATCAAACAGAAAACCTATCAAGGATAGTGTTGTAGATTGCTAACACTTGTTATCATGTAACGAACATAACTCTCTTATCCAAAGTCTAAAAATTACAAAATATATGCCATTGGAAAGCTAAGAGGAAAAGATACAACTTCCATAAAGACAACTTTGTTTAATTCTTCCTAGATTTATATAGTTTTTCCCCTAACGTTAGAACACAAATTTTTACCCCTATGAAAAACTTGAAAATGCAATGTACAAATTTTGAGAGTTATGAGCAAAAACACAATCATATTTCATTATCATCAAAAGATAAGGATTTACAAATCTTTAATGGTCATTTTGAACTACAATACATTGTTTCACAAATTCCAAAATACAAATGAGACTTGAAATGCGACTAAAGCATTATGTTTATAAAATCTAGCTTGAAATACAAAAGTATGTAAATTCGGAGTGACGCTGTGACTCTTGACTTCTCGATCTCTTAATTATAACCTGAATATAGGAAGGAGAATGGGGGTGAGCTTAAAAGCTCATGGGTAACAAGTTTATAATCCAAAACAAGTAAAACCATTGGAAATGCTCAATGTCATACTCATTTTGCATCAAATCCATAAAACACATAATTCCCAAATTCTCACATTATCAAGCAATTTATAAATAACATAAGTCATGTATTCATCAAACTTGTCAACAAATTCTAAGCACATAATCACATCATAAATGGTTTGGTTAGGTCTATAAATAGAACGTAATAACACTGTTGGGCCCCATTCTCGAAGCCCAACAATGGTGTTGGACCCCGTTGCCTGAGCCCAACTATCCGATTCGAAATCGAAAAGCGTAAGTGGGTTTCCTTGTAGGGTTATCTCAACGAACCCTCACTTGCTTTGAATCAATCCTTTCGAATTCAAAGTCAAAAGTTACCAATTTTTTTTAGAGGTAGCTAAACGTGTTATAAATCCAATGCTTCAAGAATCACTCAATTTGGAGGTCGGACGAAGAAGTTATGGTTGAAAGAATCCAATATGTTCATGTCCTTATTCCAACTGAACATGTCTTGGCGCGATTTCCAAACTTCTTCTAGAAATATCGGATTGATTTCGGTTTTCAACCATTGGAAAGCAAACATCGATATCTACAACTCGTATTAGAGACCCTGAAGCGAGATTCAGCCTCTAAACTGGTCAAAATTGCAAATTACTGTAGCTTACCCGTGAATGTCCGTTAAACGGACATAGACTGGCAAAACAGCCCCAATTTGTACGAGAAAGTCCGTTAAACGGACATCAATGTCCGTTTAACGGACATACACTGGGCTGAGGGTCCTTTTCCACCCGAGAAGGTCCGTTTAACGGACATACGCAATCCAAAACCTCTTCCAAGCCTCCCAATGCTTCCAACCTTTAATCCTAACACCATATACACTCAAAATCTTCCCAAATTAATTCCTTCAAGTGTAATAACACTCCTCAAACATTCAACTAGCAATTGAGATGCATTAAACTCCCCAAATATCAACTCAAAACTCATTCAACACACAAATTCTCATCATTTACCAAAGCTATCACGTTCCTGCTTTTCATACAACATCATCACTTGCAAAACCCATAACTCTCAATATTGATATCCAAATTTTACAAACCTTATACCATTGAAAAGCTAAGAGGATAAACTACAAGGTTCAAGAAGAACATTTTGTCCAATATGGCCTAAATCAACCCAGTTTTCCCTCATGAATTCAACACACAATTTAGCCCTATGGAACCTGAAATAGGCATTAAACAAAACAAGCTAAACAAGCACATACACAAGGGAACCTTTTTCAATCTTCAATTCATTTCCAAGCCAAAATGGAGTTCATACAACCTTTCATACATAGCTTTAAATTACATATCGGCAATACACAAGTTGCAAAATACATTCCATGCTCAATGTTCAATATGCTTTTAAAGCTATCCAAAAATCTAGCTCCTAACTTAATACAAAAGCTAAATCTCTCGAGATCGTCCAAATGCCTGCAAGGATTTACTGATCTTCTCGGTCTGCACCTGAGAGGGGGGAAAAATATTGGGTTGAGCTTCACAGCTCAGTGGCTAAAATATTTATAGCCGATGGTGCTGAGCCACACAATCAAACACACAAATATATACATATGAACAATCATTAAGCGCATACTTCACAATGACGATTCAACATCCACAATTCAATATCCAATTCATAATTCATAACATCATCACATATTATAAGTAATTCAATTCAAAACATGGATTTCTCACATCAAAATGTAAATGCACAACCAATTGGCTCGAGGGTTCCGTGAAACAAAATGGTGAAACTGAAGTTTGCACCGTGAACGAAACGAGTCCATTTTCGGATCTCGTGGGCCACAAGCGGGCAGCCGAGATAAGGCTTTTGTCAACGTGCACGTGACTACGAAACGTTTCCTCTCTCACCCAAACACAATCAAATCTCAACTTAGTTCAATTATTCATAAATTTACATTTCCATACTTTCCTTCTTTCCATTTAATCAAAATTCCATGACTTAAATTCAATGGCATGACAATTATTCTCACAATCCAATCATATCAAGAGGTCAATGCATCACATGACATGAACATATCATAAAGCAATTTCCATATCATAAGAATACAAACAATTCATTTAGCACATATTGCATACACAATGCATTTGCTCATTACACAAAGACCATAAATAGATTACCCACCTTATACTTGCAAATTCCAAAATCAATGACTTCCTTCCTTTTGTTCTTGAATGGCCTCTTGATTTCCTAAACACAACCAACATTTCATGAATTTCAATTTAATTGGAAAATCCCCAATTTTCCATAATCTTAATCAAATGCAATTAACCCTAATCTAACTCAAATCCAACCTACCCATAGTCCATATAGGTTAGAAATCACAACACTAGCTTAGAAACTCAAAGAAATCCAAAGATTTCTCCATCTTCTTCCTCATCCACGAAATCTCTCTCTCTCTCTCTAGGTTTCTCCATCCAACTCAACAAAATCCCTCTTTCTTCAACAAATCAAGAAGAAAAATAGAATAACTTACCTTAGAAGCTTGATTTTTCTCCTTTCTTTTTCTTCTTCTTTCTTCCTCCTCTTCTTTCCTTCTTCTCTTCTTTCCTCTTCACCGACCCTCTCTCTCATTTCTCTCTCTTCTTGTCTTTTTCTTCTAATTTTCGTGCCCCACTCATCTTCTTATACCAACCCACATGTTTAATGACCACCTTGCCCTTACTAATAAGCCTTGCAACCTTACAAACTTAAGTTGTCTTCCAATTTTGCCCCTCTTGCAACTTACCACACTAATTCAATTTAATCCATGCCATATGGTCTTAGTCAAATTAACATGTTAATTAACTCCCATTAACATGCTAATTAATCACATTAACATACTAATTAATTCCTCAAAGTCATCAAGTATGATAAAGTCTCAAAATATCATAAAATCATGCTTAACTTAGAACATTTTTCTAATCATCAAATTGAAGGAATTTGCTAGAACTTCCTTCT
>JANZLK020088180.1:0-10152 GCA_026937615.2 Erythroxylum glaucum
AAGTATGGTTTAAGTGTTATGTGGGTTTGGTTAGGTCCCATAAGTTGAGTCAGTGCATTGTCTCATTTTTAAAGGCTTCTCCCGCCTGCCCGCTAGTGGCACTGGAGCTCCGATTTCAGACTCCCATAAATTACGGCTACACTGGACCGCTATGCGGGAAAGTGTAGTACGTTCTATTCACGGCTGCACAAGACTACTATGCGGGAATGTGCAGTACGTTCCGTTTTGGACCGAACCAAACCATTATGATGTGTTATGTGTTTTGACTTTGTTTGAAATGTGATGCATTCATGTCTTTGAAATTGTTCATGATTTGTGAGAAGAAAATTTGAGATTTTCGAGAAATAAGAAAGTGGCTAATGATAAATTATTTGAAAATGATAATTGCATGATTTATTAGCGATTACCCCAATCACCTTTGTAAGAGCTCTTTTTGATGGTGTAGTATAGTAGAGCTTACAAGAACGTGACATTTCGGCCGTGAATTGGAAAAAAAACAGTTTTGATTGTACGATGCCATAACATTTATGATTAAAAAAAAAAGAATATACATGAAATCTAAAAGGGTCATCGCAAAAGGCATGTTCTTGAGGATGACAACAAAGTGATTAATTATTTTATCAGTTAGTCAAAGCTTAAGGACTTGAAATTTTCATTAAAATGCTGACAAATATAAATTGAAAATTTAAAGTTAGATAAATCATTTTATTACTTGGAAAAGAAAAGGAATAATTTAGTAGGCTTGTTGAATCAAATTATAAACTATATAACATAATGGCTGATGATATGAACTAGAGAAATATTATTCCTAACGTTGTCTGGAACAAGCAACTGTATTACCATTTGCCAAACAAGAAAAGAAACCGAATTTATTATTAAAACATCTAACAAAAGAGAATATACAGTCTGCAATGCAAGGCAAGTAATGCATATCACCAACTTTACACACTAATCTCAATTTTGCATAACTGGAAAAGAATAATATATATTTAATGTTAAATGCGATATATATTTATGTGTAAAGTAATTAAGGATTTAATCAACGCATTCTTAACCGCCAACCTCATAAACCCACGGCGCCTTCAACTCTTCACGCGTTCACGGCCATTTCTTTATTATTATTTCGAGCGTCCATGGCCAAAGGACGACCTGAACCGGAAACAGAAGCGTAACGGGACGAGAAATCGCGAAAACCACCGAAATCATCCTCGTCGCCGACGACGCCGTTCTGGCCGTGACCTTCGTCGAAATTGAGGGCGTAACTGAGAGGATCGTACTGGAACTGACCGTGACGGTTACTACCAACACCTCTGTTTCTATTAAACCGCCGGATGAAGGTCTTCCACTTAGGCCCGGCAACGATCTCAGACCACTCGCGAATCTTCTTCAGAGCGGTAATGCCTCTGGACCACCACCGGCGGTCGTCGAGGTGGAGCTTAGACGATGGCGAGACGGACGAAGAGGAGGAGGACGACCGAACCCGCTCCCACCACGCTAATCCTACCGCGGAGGAAGAGAAGGAGGCCCGCCGGGAAGTGAAGCAAGGGAAACAGAAGCAGCAGCGAGTGTTAGTCAATGGAGAATGGGAGGTTGCTTCTTCGGAGATTGAATCTTGCTCTCTTCGAGCAGTTTCCAGGTCTTCTATGCCCATAACAAACGCACACGCAGGGACTCTCTTTCTCCCTCGGAGAGTTTCGCTGTAGATTGAAGTTAGGTGTATATAAAAAAAAAAAAGACGTGCGTTGGTTGGTAACGGAAAGTTACCGAAGACCGGGAAGTGCCGGTGAGAGAGAGATGTTTAATCTGTAGGGAAATATGGGGGTCTTTTGGTAATTTGGGATTTCTGATTGAGCCGTTACAGTAGGAGAGCAGAAGACTATTTGCTTGGTGAGCGAGGATCTGAAGCTTCGCGGTTTAAAAGTGGGGCCGATTATGAGCTGTTAAGACGCTGGAGTTTTGGTAGGATGGGTCCCAAATTGAGGATCAAACAGCGGCGCGAAGCATAATCGAACGCCAATGACAGTTAAAAGAATTACTAAAAGGTCGTCATCAAGTGACAGCAATGCGTCAAGGGAATCGGTAATACGATGACGACCGTATCAACATGAACAGCCCAGCTTGATCAGCTTCCATTTGCCACCCATACGCATTACTTGGGATGAAAGTTTTACCAACTAAATTAAAATATTTTTTTTAAATGATTACTACGATAAATTATTTGATATAATTAAAATCAAGACTTAATTAAATAGTATTCTTGGACAAGCCTTTCATGTCCGAGTCCCTCGTCTGTACAAAGACGAAAAGCCAATAGCCGATTCAGGTTAGCTCTAAAACTACACCTAACAAGCGTGCGTATCTAAGACATGTCGCAGCTTAAGGTCTTTTTACTGTTCAACTCCGCATGGTAATTTCTCCCAAAAAAAAAAAAACATGTCCCAGCTGTTTAAGAGGACAGTTACGGTTGTTTCCGTTCTCCAACAAGAATATCTAACCAAAAGATTTTCACATGGCCACCTGTTCAAACAAAGAAGACAAAGGTCAGGTGGCTCAAAGCATTTATATTGCTTTGCTCGAGCCGACGGGTCTAGTCGGGACACATTAGGCATCAAGACCAGATAGGTTCAAAATGACAAAAGGCTGTCCATATGCCCTGTTGTCTGCTTTCAGGACAGTCAATAGTTAAATGAAGCAATCCTTGTGCATGGACCAGTTCCTTCCCCATAAATGATAGTCCAAACGAACATGAAGATAAAAAGAAAAAGGGAGGGCAAACTTTTGGATTCTTTGGCAGTGTCAGTTTCCATCAAGATCAACATTTGTCGCTATACAGAATATGCACCAAATATCCCATTTTACACAAATGGGATTTTTAGTTCCTTCTTCTAGGCAAGCAATAAACACTAGGCCTACCGTCGAACATAGCATCTAACGAAGAATGGCTCAGATGCATATCATCTGGGGAACATGCAATCTGTATATCGTCAAAGTGTGCTGAAGAAGGTGAAGGTATATAGCCTGCCATAAATACTAAACTTTAAAACTCTAGCGCCTTGTGCATGCACACTATACTCAGGCACAAGCTCTGGACCTACCGATCTAATCGAATTGAAGGAGTCTTGTTTGACAATGCTCTGGGCTGGTACTTGATGTTATTTTCCTAAATCAAGATCTGAATGCTAGGTATGCATGACTACAGTATGTTCAAAAACATACTCTATAAGCAACTGAAAAAGCTTAGACGATCAACAGAAAAGTTGGAATATCAAATCGTGTGATCCTCATAGTTTGAATGCAATACAAGAGTCTTCAAGATGTTTTGGGTAAATTTTGCCCTATATACCTGTGGTTTCACTCATTGCCACGCTTATAGACGGTTAATAACTCCAACACTTCTAGCAAAAAAACTCATATCAATTCATGCAAAGCATACACAATGGTTGTCCTCCAATCAATCCGTACAAAGTACTCACAGTGAATCCATACTAATTTTCCAGCCATAAAACAAAACAATGTGTAATATAATATGACAGTAATTTATACTACAATTTCTAGCTTCTACATATTTTAACACTTACCCAATACCTTGAAGGGCCATGGAATCATCTTCTTAGATTAGCTCTTGTCCAAAAACATGGTACTGGTAATTTTAGGTCACAATAACAACAATGTAAGCACTCAAATCCAATAGCAAGCGAAGATAATGAAATGTCTGGTTTCATTCAAGTGAATTGAATGGTAGAGTTGAAGGGTATTTGGGGATTTGAAGTAAAGATCAATTTGTTGCAGTTAGGTTAGGGATTTTAGGAAGAATTGGGAGAGTGTTAAGGGAAGGCGTTAACAGAGGAGGGAGTAAGATGTCATGCTATTGGGAGAGTGTTAAGGGAGAACATAGCACAACCTCATCCACTATACGAGAGAGTATGGAAATATGCTAGGGAGTGGCAATGGAAACTCAAAGTATGACGTCATATTATTTCTAGATCACCAATCTAGAAAGTTAAATAGTTACTTGAAGTGAGATCTTTCTTACCTAAGCGGTGTCAAATGTATAGACTCCAAGGAAATGTCATCCAATGACCTTAAGAATGCATAATATAACATCAACGAGAAAGCAATCAACAAAGCAGAGCAAGTGAAATCAAGGCACTCCTCCAGGCATAATCAGTAATATAACTCTACATATAGTTAAAATATGCAAACCATATAAGTAATTAACCATCTAGAGGACTACAGGTGAAACCCAACCAGTCCTGGCTCTAAAGAGAATCCCTAATTGAACAAATACCACATAATCCATCGAAACAGAAGATATATATTACATGCTCAACCTACATGGAAAGTGCTTTTCCAACCTTACCACCATGGACACTCCAGAAGACAGTTTCAGCATCATCAGACTTCCCAGTATCAATAGCAATGGCACCAAATATTGCCCTGAAAGCACCACAAACAACTGATGGCATTGACGAATTAGTCTTGGGAGAAACTCTGACCACTTTTTGTAACCCCAACTGCATCCCATCACCAGCACAAGATGTTTCAACTTTTGAAATTTCTGCTATCAGACGGTTCAGCTCTTTTGGAGACATGTCAATGTCTTTGGCTAGAGAATGCAACGAGACAGAAGTGTCGATGACACTGGAGCCTAGAATGCTCAAAGCCTTGTTATTCTCTTCAGAGAATGAAGAGTGGGTCATTGCTCGGCGGAGAAGACCAATGTTTTTAAAAGTATATCTGCAAATAGAGCAGACAAGAATGAGTCAATGCATTTCAGTTCATCGATAATCTACGTGATGCTTGTGCATAAAATGTCTAGGTCCTTCAAAATTGTGAAACTTTGTTCGGTATTAAGCATACATAACAGACTTGGAGTTTCCCCCAATGGTTCCATAATCCGTTTCAACACACAGGCGTACAAATAAAACCCAAAAGTTCTACAGGCTACCAAACAGCGTCAGTGAGTGGTGACATAAAAAGGACACAAAGAAAGAAGACCAAAAAGAACCAAACTTGCCCGATTTGTTTCTGCAGAATTTCAAGAGCCGACGAAAAAGGAGACGAGGAGGGCTTGATCCTCCCGCCAACGAGCTCCCTTCCTGCCAAAACCTGAACCCACAATATCCCAAATAAAAAGTCACGGGCTTGCAGCTTGCTTCGTACCCTCTTTGATCATGCACATAACTACAAAGACGATCTTTGACATGGGTTTTCATTAATTTTAAGCAAAAAAAGCTACCTGTGAATAAGAGAGTATCAATATGGAGAGTAGAGTAAAAACAGCGAACCCACAATTACGAAAAGCCATTGTCCGATTCAGAGCACTTTCAGCTTGTAGAAGGGGAAATGAAAATTGAGAAGCCCTCGGCACAAGCACGACTTGACTTGGCTGTAAACGGGTCTTAAGTATGACCCAGGTGTTGAAAACGATTCGTGTCGTGTCGTGTGGCGTCGTCTTATACTTTATTTCATTTTCCATTTTAATTAGTGATAAAAATATTTTAAAAAGACTTTAGTAAGTAAAGCGGAGGCTAATCCAGTTTCATAGGTTTCACAAATATCTATATTTTTTGAAGAGCACCTAATCTGTCACAATTAGTTTTGAAGAGCACCTTAAAAGAATTTTCTGTTTATCTATTAGAAAAACGCCACCTGTATACAAAAGACCATTGTCCACTAGGGCAGTATGACTAAAACCTGTAAAGATGATTAGCCTATAACCTGTTAACTACAGATCCAAGTTACTGAATTTATCTTTTACATTTTGTGGGGTAGAGCTTTGTTAAACCTTCTTCTCTGCTACGTACAATTCATGATGTCAAACTTGAAGCGGCTGACAACCCTTGAAGCAAAGCCAAAACATCAGTTGTATCGTCTAGATAGTACCTAGCCTTGCTTGGTTTTTGGCCCACAGTGCATGCAAAGATCTCCGGAGCTGAAGGAAGTGATGAACTATAAGCCCCATTCAATATACTTTCAAACATGTCTTCATCAGACCTATCATCCCCAATGCACAATAAAAAATCAGGGGGTTTGCCATCAGAGATCAGTGTCGAAAGAACATTTTCGGCAACTAGACCTTTTGTTACACCCTGCACCGTATTTGTTGATTGTTTTAGACAAGCAAAATTGGAAAGAAAGGAGAAGAATATACATGAACCATGTATACCTGTGGTTTAACTTCTACTATGTGCTGACCCCGCTTGACCACTACTGGTTCATTTGCAAGCACATTTTCAAGATGATCTAAAAGTTCCTTGGACTGGCAAGATCCGAAATCAGGATCAGCATCTTGATGATGCCACACCAAGGCACTCTCCTTGGTCTCTATATAGGAGCCATCGGTTGCTTCAGTATATGATTTCATCACAGGTTCCACAAGTCTTTTCCAATTAAAATCCGCAGCCAAGGAACTTGTCTCCCAATCTGTTATGTTACTCCACCTAGACAAAAATGGCAATATTGTTTCAGAATACTGTTTGTTACATAGTAGACCAAGCAGTCCAACCACCAAATGATATCAAAAACTAGAAAGAAAAAAAAAAAAGGGCAATATACTACCCTAAGTTGGCCAATCAGTCGAAAAAGCAAATTAAGTATAATGATTGCAAAACTTTGAAATTTACGAAGCCTGTTGTCCTAGCTATTAACTCCGTCACCTTGATCTGACTACTTAGTATGCGAGCAGCCAGAAAATGAGATGAATAGATAAAAGAACCAACCAATCCCACTATTTCGATACCCTAACTGCAGATGACAATGGGTAACCAAGTAGAAAAGAAGTACTGCGTCCTAAGGTATGGAGGTGATAAGATATAAATGCAAATAGGTTATTTCTGACCCACACTGTGACCGCTTAAGTGGCATGGAAGATTCACCAAGTCGCAGCCTCAAGTGGAAGAAAATCAATTTTCAGCCACTATTATCAAGTGTGATTTCCAATTACAATACAAAAAAAGCTTACCTCATGAAGTATCCATGCTCTGCTGCTATACCAAGATCATTGCATTGAGAAAACCATTCACTTAGAGAGTCTCTCCCCCTACCACTAACTATAAACACAGTGTTCTTGGGGTCACTGGAAAGGCTGTTTAAGACAGATATTACTTCATGACTAGGAGTTTTAACAATGGAAGTCTGAGGTACAACTGTTCCATCATAGTCCAAAAAAATTGCCCTTCTGTGAGTTTTCTTGTATGCAGAGACAATATGGTCATTGGATAGCTTCCTAAAGCTTGGAGAAAGTGCCAAAATTCTGAAACTTAAACCAAAACCAATACCCCAGCAACGTTTACTGTAATGATCTTTGCATGCTCGCTCCAAGTCCTGCATAAAACTGTGTGCCCAATAGGCTACATCATGGGAGCTAACATATCGATAGTGCTTTTCATGCCGCAACCGCTTTTCTAGATCAGGCATGGTGATGGCTACATTCAAGGCATCAGCCACTGCTTCAACATCCCATGGATTTACTCTAATCGCACCACTAAGTGATGGTGAGCAGCCTATAAACTCTGAAACAACAAGAGTGCTTGTATGCGGTGAATCAGACGAAACTCCCAAAGTTTGATTCATCTTTTCAGTCCCCTGCCTACAGACGATGTATTTGTAAGGAATTAGGTTCATACCATCCCTCACTGCATTTACTATGACACATTCTGCCAATGCATAGTAGGCAGTTTTCTCATACACGGAAATGGGCTGATCAATCAGGACCACTGGTTCATAACCTGGAAAACCAAATGTGTCATTTATCCTTTGGGTTATGAGATACGTCTCCCTATTTGCCTCCAGTATATCTTTCCCTGAGCTCCTTGCAGGATTTATTATTTGAACCATGACCAACTTACCTGTTAATTCTGGGTTCTGCTGTAAAAGTTGTTCCATAGCCAATAATTTCAAACTAATGCCCTTAAATATATCCATGTCATCAACTCCGACAATAAGCAGTTTATCCCTGAATTGTTCTTGGATTTCTTTAACCTTGATTGAGGACGAGTGGTGATTTAAAGCAGACTCAAGTCGGCCCAGATGAATTCCCACAGGCAAAATTTTGACGTATATAGTGCGACCAAAATATTCTAGTCCAATGTGACCCCGTTTTGATTCGTAATCTAGACCCAACATTCGGCTACAACATGACAGAAAGTGGCGAGCATAATCAAATGTATGAAAACCAAGTAAATCTGCATTCAACAATGCTTTCAGAATTTCATCTCTGATAGGCAATGTCCGGTAAATTTCAGATGAAGGGAATGGACAATGAAGGAAGAAGCCAAGCTTGACTCTGTTGAAACGTTTCCTCAAAAAGGTGGGGAGAACCATTAGATGATAATCATGAACCCAGACATAATCATCCTCAGGATTGATCACTTCCATGACTTTATCAGCAAATATCTTATTTGCAGAAAGATAGGCCTGCCACAGTGACCTGTCAAAACGATTGCCAATGTCTGGGCTCATAGGCAACATGTAGTGGAAAAGGGGCCATAAATAGTGCTTGCAAAATCCATGGTAGAAGTTTTTCTGAAGATCAGGTGGAAGAAATGTTGGTATGCAATCAAATTCTTCCAGCAATTTCTGAGAAACTTCTTCTTGTTCACCTGCATCTACATCAACTTTGAGAGATCCCACATAAACAACCTCAGTTTCGGAGGATAAACCATCCTTCATCTGCAATAAAAGTGAATCCTCATCGAAACTGAAGAACCATTTTCCAGATTGTAAATCCCTTTCAGCATGCAGAGGAAGAAAATTAGCCACTATAATTTTCTTGCCATGGCAATTGGACAATGCAGCATCTGAGTCACCATCATTACTTCCATCACCATCTATGTCATGTATAATTCCAGGAACAGTCATCACCCTTGGAAGAGATCTTGGAGTTTGACAAAAATTCATCATATCCCCAGATACCAAGTCCAGCAAACTTATAGAAGACCTCGACACCATACTTGGCAGTTTTACGGATGCCCTCTCCAATAGTTCAATTAGAAGAACATAAATATAGCACAATCAGTGTCGTCGCAGGACTTTGAAAAGTATAACAACAAATTGTCAGGAACTACCAACCTACATCAAAGGGGAGAAACATTTTAAATTGTCATGAGAGAAACAACAGAAAGTCTTGAGCAGAAAAATTTGAACTACAGAGTCATCCACCGAATAGATTATGACAAGCATTAAAACTTTTGATAACAATGTTAGATGTACCCATCCTAACTTCTGTTTACCAACTGCTTTTAATGTCATGACAGAAACTAAAATACAAAGAAGGCAACAAATGATCAAATTTACTCTACTCTATACCTCTTCTCCGTGCTTGCAGATAAACTTCTTAAGAATCAATGTTCAGATACATTTTATAAAGAAGCACGTCCAAAAGAAGGTATGTCCTCTACATCTAAAGAATTTATAGCAGTATCTAAGAATCACTAGTGACCTTATTATACAAGCCAGCATGTCTCCCATGAACCAGAGAAATCATAAATTCATGTTCTTTCTCCCAATGCTGGTATCAACAGTGGATTAGTCCATGTATTCAAGTGGCAAATAATGGATCTTATCCATTCACATTTTCTGCACAAGTTTTCAAACTTAACCAATAAAAAAGTGAATTATGAAACGTGAACGGTACTCGATCCTTAGACAAACTTAACGTTAACAATAATAACTTATGTCCATCTTGAAATTGACGTTACTCCAAATGGAACGTGAGAAATCATCATAAATAGAACAGTTTTGTCTATTATAAAAGAACTAAGAAACTAGTGAACACATTCTGCAGAACTTTATCCATATTTCACCTTGTTTGCAAGATTCTACAGCTGGACATTATCTATAGCGGCTAACATTGATTTGTCAGCGAGGACCACAGGTAATAAAGGCAAAGCTATCAATGCAGAGTTCACGTTGAATGAGCTATCACTTTGAGGTTCCACTTTCCATCCTTAAAAGGTTGATGTTTAATTTGATCCATTGCCAGTGGCAAAAGTGAAGGTCTTAAATCATTGTTTGAAAAATAAATTCAGCAAAAAAAAAAAAAAATCACAAGGGACAAGGTTAAAAGAGTCTGAAGTCTTGCACCTCGTGTAGAAATTTTCTTAATTAATGTTGCAGAAAGAATTAGATGCAGATAACCACAAGATGAGA
>JANZLK020090956.1:0-10122 GCA_026937615.2 Erythroxylum glaucum
AAATTAAGATTGCTTGTATGAGATTGAGTAAAATGAAAATGATGAAAAGGAAAAAAAATTTATACCGAATTGGATTGGTTAGAACAAGATAGTCTTATACGTTTCCAACGCAACGTTTCATCAAAGTACACGTTTTCGGATGTCGAAAACTTGTTTCAGTTTTGATTGAACAGTTTGGTTTTCTTTGATTCCGAGCCTTCGATTTGCTTTCAATTTCCTTTGCTTTTGATCCGATTTGATTTCATGGTTTCCGTCTTTGATTTGTTTCCGCCCCTTTGTTTAAGTATAAGTCCGCTCACGTTTTTTCGATTTATGTTTCCGAGGTTAGGCTCCGGTTTCAAAAATCGAGTCCCAACATCTGTGGTATCAAAGCAAGAAGAGATTTTAAGGAACCACGCTTTAGATGTTTGATGATGGTTTGCTTCAAGGTTGGGTTCCGGAAATGGGATCCATTATTCTAAAAAATATTATCATGATATCAGAGTTAAACATACCAAATTTTGATCCCATATAAACCAAAAATTCTCAAACACACCTACCAAAAATTCCATAAGCACTTTCACAAAATAACAATATAAACCTCTTATCTTTAGCCTCAAGAACATCAAAACCAATGTGATGGAAAGCAATACCCTATTTGTTCCATTCAACTATATCATAAACTTCCTCACTGTATCCTTAGACTCAACTAATTACCTTGTCAGGAGAAATTAGGTCTAAGCCATGCTTTACACCTCTAATCTCTAGGGATACATTGATCGCTCCATCTCACCACCTCCAATTGCTGACCCAAGCTCCACTTTGTTCCCTCCTGAACATTAAGAATGACATAAATTAGATTGCCTCAAATATTGTTTCCATACTACATCCCTCTCCAAATCAATTGAACTACTTTTCATCATATTCTCCACCATATGAGCCTTTTGGATGATTCTTGAACAAAAATTTTAGCTTCCATCACTGAATCTCTCATGCTTATCTTCAACACAATTAATGACGTAGTTGCCATTAAGGACCAAATTTTAGATGATGACTTGGTCCTCTTCACCCTTGATGGCCTCCCCGTCGAGTACAAATTCTTCGTCACTATAATTAAACATTATGAATCACTAATTTCTTTTTTTGAACTTCATACGAAGTTGCTCCTCTATAAGCAATATCATCTCTCCTTTCAATTTCACCTGGCCCTAAAATGACAGTTGTAGCCTCACGTACTAGTGGTTCATCCTTTCATAAAATTAGAGGGCAGTGCCAGGGTAGAATTATCCGTAAAGAACATGACACAAGAAACTCCTCATTGAAATCTCATTCTAATTTTAATAGGTCTTGGCTAGCTGTCCACTTCCAAGACCTATATGGCCTAGGTAACCATAGACTCACCCATCTGCCCAACCTAAAAGGTCATAATCATTTTGGACCACATCAATAACCAACCCATTATCCTATAAACTACCAACATTTTTCCCACTTATCCACTAATAATAACCAAGCCTAGTGTCTAGTCCAAACTCGAAATAACCATATTTGGTTCAAACCACATCGATAAGTATACTAGAAATGAGGTCACATTATTCCTCACTATAGCTTTTAATACTCTAAATCTCATAATATCCAAGTTAAATCTTAACATATTTCTAAACTATGTCGCTTATTCCATCATCACGCATAACCCTCATGCACCTAATCCTACATCCTTTACTTAGGCTAACAAATTTCCTCATTGGTGTCAAGCAATGCTTGATAATTTCAATGCTCTTCAACGTAAGCACACTTAGACCCTTATTTTCCCTCCTTCACAGACTGATATTATCAATTGTAAATAGGTTTTTCATATAAAAAAACACCTTAATGGTTCTATTAAACATTATAAATCATGTCTTATTATCAAAGGATTTCATCAAACTCCAGATATTGATTACATTACTACCTTTAGTCCAGTAGTGAACTCATCACCATTCATATTATTCTCAACTTATCTATTTCTAACAGCTTGACTATTCGCTAACTCGATGTCAATAATACCTTTTTTAATGGTTACATTCAAGAACTAGTTTATATGTCTCAACCTCCTAGCTTTACAAATCTACACTATCCTCATTATATTGGTAAATTCCATAAAGTCCTATATGGTCTCAAACAAGCTCCTCAAGCTTGGTGTCATAGCTTAAGTAAAAGGTTATTGACCTCAATTTTGTTTTCTTTAAATTTGATGCGTCTCTTCTTTCCCAAGACCTCTTCCCACACCATCTTTCTTTTAGTTTATGTAGATGATATCTTGGTCATAAGTTCTTTACCTTCCTTCATTAACTCAGTTATTTATAATCTCAAGTCCTCTTTCTCTATCAAAGACTTAGGTTTCATCCATCATTTTCTTAGAATCAAAGGAAAGCATACTTCCGATAGTCTTCTCTTTACTCAATACCAGTACATTAAACATCTTCCTGCCCACGCAGCTATTGACAAATCAAAACCTGCACCCACACCTATCACTCCCACTCTTCCACTTTTAAAAAGTTATAACACTCCACTCCTTGTTCATATTGAATACCGAAGTACTGTTGGTGCTGGCTAATAAATTTGTTTTACTTGCCCTAACATCCAATTTGTTATCAAAAAAGTCTCTCAATTCTTATAATTCCGTATTGATATACAATGGACTATAGTTAAATGGATTTTAAGATGCCTTTGCTTCACAACCTCTCATGAAATTCACTTCACTAGGTCCACCTCACTTTCCTTACAGGCTTTACTTTGATGTTGACTAAATAGGTTGTCCTGATGATCATCGCTTTATAAATGGATACTTTATATTTTTTGGTCCTAATCTTAAATCTTAGAGCATTAAAAATCAACCTATAATTGCTATATCTGGCACTAAAGCTGAACACAGGAGTATTGCTCTATCCTTTACTGAGCTTTATTTGATATCTTCTCCTTTTAGTGAAATTAGATTATTTCGCCTTACACCTCTACTTGGTGTGATAATCTTGGAGCCACCTTTCTTTCTTCATATCCAATATCTCATACTCGTATTAAGTACATTAAAATTGATATTCACTTTATTTGAGATTTGGTTATCCATAAAGCTCTCCATATCAGGCATATTTATTCTCTAGATTAGATTTTTGATGTTATGACTAAAGTTGTCTTCTTCAGCATTTCATCTACTTCAAAACAAGCTTACAATCTCATCTGATCATATATTTGAGAGAAGTTAATAATGTACCTTATCATTTGATCCTAACTATCCATATCTTCCAATTCTTATCATTTCTATTGATCATTTACAATCTTTCAATTGAAATTCTCCTTTCATGATTATCATGTACATTACAAAGGACCATGTACCTCACAATTAGATTAATGAAAAATAACATTACATTGCATTATTCTCAAAAACGTTATCAATCATCAAGTTCAACTCCAGTAGCATATGCACTCAAGTCAATCACTCTTTTGAACAGAAGTATATTCATGTAACCATCACCAAACTTGTATTTATGTCAACAAGCTCGAGCTTAAGTTAAACATACCCTGGATATAAGTATGAAAAACAAAAATGTAAAGCACTCTGTTTATGTTAGTTATGTTTGTCTTTCCGTTTAAATGCTTGTGGCTATGACAAGAGGAAAATTTATGGTGCTTGATGTGTTGTTGGTTGCAGAAAGAAATTATAGTAATCACCATCCTTGCCACAAAGTCCACCCCTATTCTGAAATCTTATGCCTATTGGGATTATACCAACTTTAGTACTTGGTAAAAGCAATTTAAGTGAATTATACGCTTGTTCTCTTTAATGGTTTAACACAAACTTTTTCAACATTCACGAAACCAAGCAATAAAATGTAAAGAACAAACATTTTTTTAACTGTTTAACACAGCTTTTTATTTCAACTATTAAATCTTCCTAAATATTATAACTTTGCCACTAAATCTTGCTTGGCATAAATGAATTCAAAATTTGAAGAAGTGTCAAAACCAAGTCCTTTTAGTTATGTCCAGTCCAAACCAAGTCTGATCCATAATCAAGTACGCCTCCCTTTTTTTTTAGAAATCAAAATCCATGGCATTATTAAAACAAGGCCCTTTATAGTGGAGGGTCGCAATCTATTCTAGCAAATTTATGAACAAATACGAAGACACGCTATACTCACGGTAGTAGATTTCTTTTGTTGCTGGAGTTTCGTAAACTTATAATTGCAATTTCAAAGGATACAACTTCCTTGTTCTACCTCTCAGAGATGCCATCCGATTGCTACGTTTACCAATCTCATCGAGCTTTTTGATTTGTGATACACTCATCTCCGTCTTTGCCGACTATCATATTGTTCACTTCAGCCTTAGTTGACTTTTTGTAGTTGCCAGAGGAGTTGTGATCTCTAGTATGACCATTCCCTCTAGGTAATGTTTTTCTTTTATCTTTCCATTCCTCAAGTCAGCGCATCGAGAACTATTCTAACTATCCTTACTAAAGTAATGCCAAAATCCCTCTTTTTAGATCTCAATAATCCTCAGTTTCATATCCATAATCCCTATGGAAATGACTTTAAAAGGGGTTTGGATCATCTAGTTAGGTTTTTACGTTTTATCACGATAGTTCAGTATGCAGCCCAAAGAGGTGCTCAGTAGTGGTAGTCCATCGTCCACCTTTCATTAGGGAGTTATGATCTTGAGAGTCTTTTCCCTCTTTCTCCCTGAACCGGTGTATTAATATGTTATGGCTTGCTCACCTCTTATCTTCCTTTTACAGCTACAAAGCCTTTGCAGCTATTGTAGGTTACAAATAAGATTCTTATAGGTTGATGAACCTCTGAGCCCTTTACTGTATTTTTTCATATTTAGATGCCTCACCTATTAAAAGGGATATCTATATAGGTTGATTTATCTATTGGCCTTTCTTATATATTATAACCGCTAGGTAATTATTAAAATTTGAAATTTGTGGCTTGCATACTCAACGTTTGCGTGTAAATTTGTGAAAGAGTAAATAATCAATTTGTGTTTATTGGATTTTTCACACTTGATTGTAAAGAGAAATAGGCTCTTAATATACAGTCATTTAGAAGATTAGATGAAACAAAAAATACAATCTTGAAAGATTTAATACTATAAAAATATAACAGTTAAGATCCAATTGAAGCACATGTTCTTAACATGTATTATCAACTTGTAATTATTCAAATTTGGAATTTGTGGCTTGCATACTCAACGTTTGCGTATAACTTGGTAAAAGAGTAAAGAATCAATTTGTGTTTATTGGAATTTTCACACTTGATTGTAAACAGGAATAAGCTCTTAATAGACAGTCATTTATAAGATTAGATGAAATAAGAAATACAATAATACAATCTTGAAAGATTTGAAGCTATGGAAAATACAAACAGTTAAGATAAAATTGAAGCACATGTTCTTAGTATGTATTATCAACCCCCCTCAAGCTTATGATGAGGTATAATTGTAAGCTTGTCTCAAAGTTGTTGAAATGCATAATTTGATAAGGCTTTAGTCATAATGTCAATAGTTTGATCTAATGAAGAAATATAGAAAATAAAGAGTGTTTTTATAGCAACCAAATCACAAACAAAATAAATATCATTCTTAATGTGCTTTCTATGAGCATGACATAATGGACCTATAGCTAAAAAGGTAACACCAACGTTATCCCACCAAATAGTGAGACATAAATCAGGAAGACCAAGTTCACTAAAAAGAGATTTGATGCAATAAAGTTTTGTAATAGTGAGAGCAATACTTATGTATTTAGCTTCAGTGCTGGATCATGTGATAATAATTGTTTTTTATACTTCAGGAGATAACATTAAAACCCAAATAGAGGCAATAACCAGATATAAAATGATAATCATCAAGATAGCTAGTTTAGTCAGTGTCACAGTGGGCTTGAAGGGTAAGGGAGGTGAGTCTAGTGAAGTGAATGTCATAAGAGGTGGTGGATCAAAGATACCTCATAATTCTTTTGATAATAGACTAGTTGGTGTCAGTAAGATAATGGAGGAATTGAGATACTTTGTTGAATGCAAATTGGATATCAAAATGACTAAGACAAAGATATTGAACAGCTCCTACAGTACTATAATACTCGGTAAAATCAAAAAGAGGAAAGCCATAATTTTTTAAGAAAGGAAGAGTAAGGACAATAGGGGTGGGTATAAGTTTAGAATTGGCAAGACTAGTCTTAAGAAGTAGATCATTGATGTATTGTTTTTGGGTTATAAATAGTCCAGTAAATGTGAAATAGACTTCAACCACAAGAAAATGATGAATTGGTGTCTTTAATGGAGAAGGTAGAGACAAGATCATAGATAAGAGAAGAAATAAAGTAGTAGAAGAGCTAGTGATCAAGATGTCATCCATGTAAACTAAGAGAAAAATTATGTAAGATGAAGTTTTGTGAATGAAAAGAAATGAATCAGATTTGGAAGGAATAAATTTAAGGATAACAACTTTTTAACTTAGACGATGGATCCAAGCCTGTGGGGCTTATTTAAGGCCTAAAGAACTTTGTGAAGGCAAAAAACATAATAAGGGAAATAAGGATCTATGAAACCAAGATGTTAAGTCATGAAAATTGATTCTTAGGTTTTACTTTGTGTGAAAAACCTATTTGCAACTAATAATATTGGCATTTCGTGGAGGGGAAGTAAGTTCGTATATGATTGCGAAGGAGTGCGGTGAATTCATTAAGCATAGCTTAGCACTACTGGGAAATTTGTTAGCTTGAGTGAAGGAGGTTGGTTTACATGTAAGGGAGTGAAAGGTGGTTGAGTAAGTAATATAAGCAAAGAATGTCCTTGGAATGTAAGTGTGATCTTGTGTTCTAGTGATCTTAAGGTGAGAGGAATAAAATGGTTTAGAGGAGGAAGGTGAAGAGGAGACAAAAAGAGTTATCGATGGAATAAGAAGGAGAAAAGGTAACAAAATGGGAGAGGGAGATGATAAGATAAGGTAGGTAAAGATGGTGTATTTTATAGAAATGAATTTTTCCATAAAATTAACATGACAAGAGATGTAAATTTAATTTAGAGGTGATAAGATCAAAACAATCATAGTCTTTATAGTGAGGAGAGTAACTAAAGAAAACACATGACAAGGATTTATGAGAGAGCTTATCAAGACAAATGGAGCCAAAATAGGAAAAATAGGTACATTCAAAAACACAAAGATAAGAAAGAGGAGGACATTAAAATTACATTTAATGTAGAGATTTATTATGAAAAACATGAGTAGGTAAAAGGTTAATAAGGTATGCAACAACAAAAAAGGCCTCATACCAAAAATACTTAGGAAAAAAGGCATGAAGAAGAAGTGTGAGGCCTATTTCAGTGATATGACAATTTTTTTGGTCAATGAGAAGGGGAGTGTTGAGCCCCGTTTCTGGAGCTTAACTATCGTTCCCAATAATTTAAGACGTGAGCGTATTTCTCAATAGAGTTATTTCAATGAAATCTACTTAGTCATCATTCTCATATCATCTCAAACCATAAGGACGAGCCCACACAGCAAAATCATAATTTGACTTCTTCAAAATAATTGTGGCTCTAAGTCTCTAGTTTATTCTGAAGCAAGAACCATCTCAATCGGAGCTCTACAGTTCAAGAAATCAGTAAAATACCAAAGTATATGTGGTAAACAACCAATTCATGCTCTTCCAATCAGTTTCCTCACTTTCTCTTCATCAATATTTTCCAAATCAACACCAATGAATAAAAATTTCTATTTATAGGTATAAAAATGTGTTAGGAATCTATTGCTTCAAGAATCACTCCATTTGGAGGTCGAATGACGAACTTGTGTCCAAAAGAATCAAACATGTTTACATCCTCAATCATATTGTACCTATCTTGGAAAAATTGACATAACTTCCTATAAAAACCTCATATTGAAGTTATTCTTAGACGGTTTGAAATATGAATTCTAGATCTACAACTTTCATGAAGACCATAAAGAGAAATTTTTCCATCTAAAGGGTCAAAATTGCTGATTTACTATAGTTGTCCCGTTTATGTCCGTTAAACGGACATACATGTTCGCCTAACGGACATTGCTAGGCTTGGGGGTGTTTTTACACGTTAGAATGTCCATTTAATAGACCTAATGTCACTAGGTTAGGGGTGTTTTTACATCCAAAAAGGTCCGTTTAATGGAATTAAAGTCCGTCTAACAGATATTGGTGATCCAAAACTCTCTCCAAAGCCTTTCTAATGGTTCCAACATCCATTCTAACATCACTTTCACTCATAATCTTCCCAAATCCACTTCTTCTAATGCAATGTCACTCCTTAAACATTCAATTAATAATTTGGTTACATTAAACTCCTAAATAGTCACTCAAATGACTCATCACATATAACAAGTTCTCATCATTACTATAGTTGTTCTATATATACATCCTATGCAATATCATCACTTATAATGATCGTATCTCTTAACTCTGATATCCAAAAATTTCACACTTCATATTGTTGGAAAGTTAAGAGGACAAGCTACAACTTTCATGAAGATCACTTTGGCTAATTCTACCTAGATCAATACAGTTTTTCCCTTGAGTTTAGAACACAATTTCCACACCTATGAACTTGCAAAATGCAATATCTATTCATATCAATTCAACTACTAAATACCTTTCGGTAAACTCTTAAATCTTACTTCAAATGATTCATCCCATACAACCTTTCCAATCTCTAACATGTTATTCTAAAACAAGCAAAAATTTGCAATCTCAAAAAAGAAGTATATGCATACACACATTCCACTTCCACAAACATTATACTCAACCTGTAAAATAACATAATCATACACAAAAGGAAATCCTCAATTTATCATTCTCATTACTAAGAAAAATCAATATTTGAATAAACTTTATTTACATATCAATATATACATCACAAACTTAAAACAAATACAAATCGATGCTCAATGTTTGGCATGATTAATAAGCTATACAAAAGTGTTTTAACTAGCTTAGTACAAAAGCTAACTATCTCGGAGTTGTCCAATTCCCTTGCAAGGATCACTAATCTTCTCGTTCTGCACCTAAGGAGGGAAAATGATGGGTTGAGCTATAGAGCTCAGTGGCTAATATATTTATAGCTATTAGCTATGAGTTACACAATCAGACATATATGCATCTATTCATATAAGCACACTCACTTTATCTTGATCCAACAATGTAAGTTCAACATTCATAACTCATAGTTCAATACATCATCAGATAAAACATATTGGATGTAATTTAACAACAAAGCATAATGCTCAACTTTATCATAACTTAACACATCAAAATGCAAATGTACAAACAAATAGCTCGAGGGTACCATGGAAATAGAATGGAGAAATCGAAGTTTGCATCATGAACAGAATGAGTCCATTTTCAGAGCTCATATGCCACAAGCGGGTAGCCGAGAGAAGACTTTTGTCAATGTGCACGTGACGAATAGAATGGTTCCACTCTTATACAAACACAATCAAATCTCATGCTCAATTCAATCAAAAGTTCATATTCTCATGATTTTTTCTTCTTTCCATTTAATCAAAATGCCATGGTACAAGGCATTGTATAATCATACTCACAATTTAATTTTATCAAATGTCATACCTCATAATGCAATTTCCACATCACAATATTTCAAAGCAAGTCATTTTAGCACACAATACACACACAAGGCATTTTTCTCATTACATAATAACTATAAATAAATTACCCACCTTATTTTGCTTGAAAATCCAAACTCAATTGTACCCTTCCTCTTGCTCTTGAATAGGGTTTTCTTGATTTCCTAAAACAACCAATTTTCCATTAAATTCCAATTTAATAAAACCCCTAAAACTTCAACATCACAACAAATGAATAAATTGCTAAATTGGATTTAGCATTAACTTACCCATGGTCTATCTAGGTTAGAAAAGCCAATACCTAGTTTAGAAACCCTAAAAATCAAATGAGTCTCTCAATCATCTTCTTCCTCCAATCATTCCCAACATAAAAACCCTTTCTCTCACTAAAACTCTTTCATTCTCATCACAACCAATTTCTTTGATAAAGCAAGAAGAAAAGATGATGAACTTACCTTAGAAGCTTGATTTCTTCTTCTTCCCACAATTTCT
>JANZLK020091101.1:0-10120 GCA_026937615.2 Erythroxylum glaucum
GTTTTTATTTTTGGATTTTTCCACATCTTTTACACACACTTCAAGGAAATAGAATACAATGCTTCTCGGTGTTTTTTCCCTATATTTTTGTTTTTAAATCCCTATGGTTTAGATGTGTCAAGAAGAGCATCATCATGACTTTCCCCTTTTCACATAGACCCCCTGGTTTCCTTGTTCAAGGGTTTGGGTTGTGATCATTGGTGTCGTGTGATTGCGCTTGCTGAGTTACTTAACACTTTGATTCTGATGCAGGGGAGACACCTCTAAGGCGAGACAGTTCTATGGAGAAGGTACTTATTTGTGGACTCCTTTAAGCCCCTCTGTTTTTGCTTTTCCAATTTTATTATACATCCCATTGTTACTTTATTTTGCAATCTATTATCAGCCACTTTTGCCCGATGATGAAAGGTTTGTTTCGGCAAATCCTTCTATAGACGCAACCATCGTAGGACATGCAAGGAATGTTAGAGAACCATCATATGGTACGAATTTGGCTGGAGATATTAGCATTGTTCCACCACCCCCACCAAATACTTACATTTCAAATATGCAAGAGGCAATACATGGAGGTTAGTAACTTCATTTGTTGCGTGCAATTGATCAACATTTGTGCAAACCTTCAAAAGCGAAATCTTATTTTCATGCTGAATTGTATTTGCTTGTTGATAAAAAAAAAGGATCTTGTGCATTTTGTTTCAGCTTCAGGTTATGGCCATGATGGTTATTCTCAGTATATTAATGCTGCTGATGGCTTGCACGTACCACCGGTGAGGATAGATGATATGTAACTCATTGGACCGTGGAAATTGATTTTTACTCTTTAACTTACCATTTTCTACCTAATGGTTTTGATTCTAATCAGGTCCTATGCAATGATAGTCCATCCTTGTTGTTACCTTCTGGTTATGCCTTCAGTCCTGAGATGGCTTATGGGCAATATTCTCCAGTTGCTACACCTCTTCCTTCTTTATATCTAGACGGCCAGTTGTACTCTCCACAGCAGTTTTCATTTTCACCTTCCTTCTATGCACAGCCCGCTCCTCCACATGTGCCTTCATCAGTTTCTCTTGCACCATCTGATCTCCTGACCTTGGATAGTAGTGACAACTTGCTTCTTGGGCCCGGATCAGGTTACTTGGTACATTTTGGACCATTTGGTGGCGGGAATATGTCTGGTGCAGAAGGCTCTAGTTCTTTGACATCTCCACCTGCTTATCCACAGACAATGGGTATATTTGGGTCATCTGAACATCGAATTGGGCAGGTAGGTTTTGTCTATTTCAAATTGAATTAAGCAGTTTCTGGCAGGGAATTTGGGTTTAAACATAGTTCCATTTTGATATTGTGATTGGCTTATTTCTTTTTATTTAAAAAAAAAAACCTCAGATGCTCTTTTGGTTCTTCTTAATGTGATCTTTAATTTTGTTGTAATAAGCTATTTCATTCCAATAATAATAGACACTTTTTTAATTGCATATTATTCATGTATATTCATCTGCTGAATTTATTCTATTTTTATGTAATTTTCATATTTAATCACTGACCAAGCTTCTGATACACCCCAAAAGAACTCTTGTAACTTGACAACTTAATGGCACCAATTCTTTGTAAACATGCATCATAACAATTTCAAGATGTACTTTTATCATATATCTTGCGTTGAGCTAGTTTAATGTATAGTGTAGAACAGGTCACTAGAAAAGTTGCCTGGTTCTTAGCCTGTTCTAATGTTGACTTGTGGCTATTTCCAAGTTCATTAGTAACAATCTCTTTAACCTTTGTTTCTTGGACACCATTTGCAACTGCAGATATCTCAACACAGACCACTGCCTGGATATGGAATTATGTCACCGTCTTCTGTTGGACGCTACCCTCATGGTGGTTCTTATCAGAGCTCCCATTTTAGTGGTGGATCCATGTCTTATTCAGGGGGAAATGAGCGGGTCCAACTTTCTCTTGACAAGAGTAGAAGAAGAGAGAGGGAGCAAGATTCCATTTACATTTCAAATGATTCACTTGGTTTTGATCGCAATAGAGGGCCAAGGGCTTTTAAACTTAAGGGTAAAAGCACCACTGAACAAGGTTCTTCCTCTGGTAACAATGAAGATAATTTATCTAGTTTTCGACATCAGTTTGATTTAGTTAATCAGCCAGACTTTGCCACTGACTACAAAAATGCCAAGTTCTTTGTGATGAAGTCTTTTAGTGAAGATAATGTTCATAAAAGCATTAAGTACAGTGTTTGGGCCAGCACGCCTCATGGGAACAAAAAATTGGATGCAGCTTATCATGAAGCAAAAAAGCTGGAAAGCGACTGTCCGATCTTCCTATTTTTCTCGGTATGGTGCTCTTTATTGATAAACATTTTCCAACGACTTTACGGTTAGGTGGCTAACTGGCGATCTTCTTTAACAAATATAAGACTCAATAATCTTCTTAATCTTACTTCTGCATTTACAAGTCTAAATATGGTGTTAAAGTTAGTGAAAGAGCAAAGGTTTACAATGTAAACAAAAAGATTGTTTCTGGTAATAGAAATCACTTAAAGACTTAAAGATGCAATTCACATAGATTTTTGTATAATTGCAGTCTAAGCTACCATGTTTATCCTGTCTTCGAACCATTTGTAATTGCAATCTTAATAGCCTGTAACTTATGAATCCTCTCAACTGAATCATTGGTGTGTACCCCTTTGATTGCATGCACAATAATTGGTCTTGCTCCATTTAGGTTTTCAATCATTGCATAATATAGCTGATCAATGGGATTTTGTTTAATGGTTGTATTTGTGCAGGTCAATGCGAGTGGACAGTTCTGTGGAGTTGCCGAAATGATTGGTTCTGTAGATTTTGAGAAAGATGCTGACTATTGGCAGCAGGATAGGTGGAGTGGTCAGTTCCCAGTGCAGTGGCGTATTGTAAAAGATGTTCCTAATGGTCGTTTCAGACACATACTACTGGAGAATAATGATAATAAACCTGTTACACACAGTCGAGATTCTCAAGAGGTAGAGAAATTCTTGAATTTTTTTATTTTAATCTGTTACTTTTGTCATGTTAATCATATATTGTGCTGGATGTTGCCTTATTCTAGGTGTCCTTGTACTGTTTTATGTAAATGACATTTCTGTACAGCATTCCCAGCGTGATGAACATATTCCTTAGTGGTAGCTTATATTCAACATTTTCTGTCGTTACATTGAACTTTTGGTTCTTTCTTTGAGGTTAATGTTACCTGATTTCATTTTTTTCCTGTTTTTGTAACATGATCAGGTGAAACTAGAGCAAGGTATTGAGATGTTGACGATATTTATGGATCATGATTCACATACATCTATTCTAGATGATTTTGATTTCTACAATCGGCGGGAGAGAGCTTTGAGAGAAAGGAAGTCAAAGCAGCATGCTAGTTTGGGAAATGACCCAGCTTTGCTTGCAGACGAGTCTATAAATCCAATATCTGATAGTTTTGTTCCAAAAGCCCGGTTTGGTGGAGGTGATAGTAACAAATCAGAAAACCAAGCAACTGCAGTCTCTAGAAGTGATTTGATTGCCTCACCTCCTATTAAATTGACAAGTGCTTCCCAGCTTTCAAATGCGGAGTCATTTAACGATGGGTTTTTTCATGCTTTGAAGTTAGAGGATAGTAGTAACAATGCGTTGCAGGCAACTGAATTGGGTGGTGGGCATCAGGACCAGCGTTGCTGATAAAATAAATACACAAGACCAGAAGGCAGAGTTAGTGATTGCAGGCGTTTTTCAGATGCTTGCTATGACGTGACTTACTCCTTTTGAAGATTCTTTACCGGCTGACAAGGGTTGAGATGGTCTAACTGAAGTCTAACAAGTTGGTTGGTTATTTTTGTTTCTGTTGTGTCGTCAAATTTTCATGGAAGTGAGCCGCTGGTTGGACATGATGGGAGAAGGGAGAAAGGACTTTTTAAAACCAAAGTCGCTTCTTTTGGAAATCACTGCGAATCAGTGGTTGGATAAGGTGATAGCATTAAACTGTGCATCACATATTTATTTTGGTTAGGAGCTTGGAAGACTGGAAGTTACTATCTTGAAGAAGAAACTGCTGCACATTCGCGGAGATGTTTGGGTTTCGAAGGAGTTTGGTTGGTATATGCTATTTGCTTTATGCCTAACTGGTTTGTAATCTTAGCATTTCTTGGTTCTTAATGCTTGGGTTTTTGTAACGCTATGTTTAAGGGAGCAGGGAGTTGTAAAATTGGGAGGCAAAATAAGATGATGACGGAGAAAGAATAGCGGAGGAAGGAAAAAGGAGGGGAAGCAAAACAATAAATAGCTTCTTAATATGAATGGAATAGTTCCTAGTCCCGACCCGAAAGGAGTTGCGTGATTGATTTGTAGGCAACAAAGAAATTGAATTCATTTGGCATTTTGGAATTTCAACATACCTTTCTATGTTGGTTATGGCCGAGGATAGAATATAAGAATCTATATAAAGGTAATATGGTAGCATCGGTGTATAAATGGTGATGGTCATGTTATCATTAATATAATGGTAAAAAAAAGATATCATATTTTGGACTAAATGTAAACGTAGTTGATTAGTAGTAACTTGTCTGACGTCGGAATGCTTCCCAATATGAAAGGAGGAAGTAGGAAAATAGGATGAAGCAATCGTCCTAAGAATGATAGCTAAATCCATTGCTTCATGCGGTCACCATTTCTCTAGATATCCTTCTAGGGCTATGTAAAAAATGGATTGAGAGAGCGTTGGCATTGGGTATGGCATCTGTTGCAACAAATGCCCCATTCTTGCTTATAAATGCGTACATGAATTGGAGCTGCTAGCCCGCAAGAATAAAATGCAATCTAAAGCCAATACTAAAATGGAGAAGAACGCAAAGGAAGTCTTGTTTCATTCAATCATCTTATGGTTGCCAAACCTAGTTTAGCTTAGCTTCTCAGAATTGTCAATCAATAAGATCTTTTCTGCATGAAATGGCCCATTCTCGCTGTGTAGAATCCTGCCATCCTATTTCATTCTGTCTGCGATGTCTTTCACTTTCACAATTATATCTACATGATCTCTTATGATAAGTGCTCCTTCTGGTCTAAGCATGCGATACATCTCAAGCATTATATCAAGAATGTCGCACCTGTTTCATCAACAACTACTCTTTTTAGGTACAGGTTTCAAAAGGTGGACATGAACAACTTACACTGCCAAGCCTAACGGCCTGTTTGATTCAAAGAATGGAATAGATAAATAATAGAATAATTATTCTTAGGAATAGAAAAGATGAGGAATAGAATAGAATATGTATTACTTTGTTTGGATCAAGGAATGGAATAGATAAAGAATTTCTATTCCTGTGTTTGGTTTGAAAATATAAACTTAGAATGAGAAAGGAATAAGTAACAAAAAGAACAAAACATCCTTATTATTATTATTATTGTTATTATTATTATTATTATACAAATTTAATTTTCTTCTTCTTATTATTATTATTATTGTCATATTTTGTTTTAAGTTGTTATGAGAACCTGGACAACAGTTTTATTGCTTCAACAATACTTGCATATTTACAAAAATTTGAAATTGCTACTCCATAACTTGATTCATCAAATTGCAAAGGCCAAACTAAGCTTAAACCCAAAGGAAAAACAGTTCGCTACTAGCTAATTGATTAATCAACTTATATACAACCAAAAGGCTTTTCACGTCATTGTAAGTCCAATCTGGAAGCCTGGAGTTTCCTCCATTGACCTCAAGGTGTAGATATGAAAGGGACTAATTATGGCCAAGTTATTCCAAGCCATAACTTATGAATGGAGATACCCTTTCTCCTCCAAATACAACTTTTTGAGCCATTTCAAATGGGGATGCACAATCTCCTACATTGCATTTCAGTAGAATCTGCAAAAACAACAGCAAACAGAACATAAATTAGTTGACCCTTTAGAATCCAAGAATTCAAAATTCCATCAAATGGAAGATCTATATTGTCATTAGCCATCAAACAGTAAGTTTAAGAAAGATTCCCTACATAAACCTAGTCCACAGATGTCTATGATTCCACATAGCAAATTCATTTTAAGGTCATTTACAATGATTAAGGTCATTTCCAATGATTAAATTCATCTCCCAGGTAAGGAAAAGTGCTAAGCTTCCAATGAGTTTTATGAAATCCTCCAAAATGAGGCCATTTCAAGCTATCGAAAGAGCTTAAATTCATAATTCATAAGTTAGTTGGACAATAACGAGAGCTCTAATTCTTCTATTTTTCCCTCTCAGCAGAGCAAATGACACTGCAAGATGACCAATTATAGCATTGCACAAAGTCACAACTAATATGGTCATATTATGAAAACAATAGAGCTGTTACAATAAGAGCTAAATGGACAAGGAAATTTTTTTAGTTACTTGTATCGTGCATATATAATGCAAGACACTTTCGGAGGGGAACTCGGAGTAATTCAAATCATTTCATAATTAGATTATTTAGCTTCTGATAGTTATGAATTCCATGGAGTTTACCAATCATCATCACAAGAGATAACTAGCCAAAAAATCGAGGTAGAAAAAGAAAATTATTAAAAAATCACAGTTACAACTAGGTGATAAAACGAAACCTCACATGACAAATCAACAACTGCAACATACACTGGACGAGCTGGAATAGTTTCTTCCTCTAGATCCTCCACTGCAGTAAAAGTAGATAAATCATAACACAACCATTACCAAAAGGGATATTGCATATTATGAATATTGAAAAAGTTTGAACTTAAAAGCAACACTTAAGATGACAAAATTGAAAAAAAGGTTATGAATTAGAAGGCAATGATTCGTGGATTGCATGCTCTATCAACGTATTGAACATCTTGCGCGTGGAAAATCACAAGCGAATCATCACTACTTTAAGATCAACACTACTGAGAACTCTAGACTCCAACTTTGATTTCTAGTCAAACCACAATCTCTCACTGCCTCATTAGCTATAAAGACAACAAGTCTATAAAGACAACAAGTCAATCATTCTAAAAATCCCCTTTTTGTCAACTAAAACTACCAGCCGAAAAAGAAAAGCAAGATTTTAGTTACCGACACTACAAGGAAAATGTTTAATACCAACGGAAAATTACCGACGGTATGAAGACCGTTGGAAATACCGACCGAAATAGCCTGACCGTCGCGGAAAGTGGTTGTCCATTAAAATCTTTGCGACCGAAACAAATTCGGTCGGTGAATTTGGTTGAATTTTATACCGACGCCAATTTCGGTCGGTGAAGGCGTCGGTGTATACGTCCAACGCCCTTCAGTAAAAGAAAACGACGGCGTTTTCGTTAAAACGAAAATGACGTCGTTTTGGTTTTATTTTAAACGACCTCCGCAGCCTTCTTCTTCCTCCTCGCGCGACCTAGCTCTCTTCTCTTCCTCCTACGACGCTGTCTTCCTCCTACGGCGCCTCATCTTCGTCCTTCGTCTTCCTCTAACGACGCCGCCGGTCGCTGGTCCCCGCTCGCCGCTCGGTGGTCGACGCTCACCGGTCGCAGACGTCGGTCCTCGTCCTCATCTCCGACAGGTTTGTTAGTTCTCCTCGGCTAGAGTCGTGGCTCCTTGCCTTGTAACAGTACCCTTTGCTCCAAATAAGCCTTGTCCTCAAGGCTAAAGGATGGAAATCGCAGCTGCATGTCTTCAACCCACTCCCAAGTAGCTTCAGATGGAGATAAGCCCTTCCAAGGTATTAGAACTTGCATCGCTCCCTTGTTGCGCTTCTTGATATATCGTTTGTCCAGCACTGCTTGAGGTTGTGGGGAGAAATCAGTCGAAAATATAGGGAGTTCCTTTTGTACTTGATGCTTACCAAGGGATTGCTTTAATTGAGAAACGTGGAAGACTGGATGAATGGCAGCACCGGGAGGTAAAGCCAGTCTGTAAGCCACTTGTCCCACCTTTTCCATGATTTGGTGGGGGCCATAATACTTAGCGGCAAGCTTGTGAAATGGGCGCGAAGCTACTGTGTTTTGCCTGTATGGTTGAAGTTTTAAGTAAACCCAATCTCCCTCTTTGAATTCTCTGGCCGTTCGGTGCATATTGGCTTGCGCTATCATTCTAGCTCGGGCTCTTTCCAAATTATGCCATAGAAGCTTGATCATAGTCTCCCTATCCATCAATTGTTTATCCAACGCCTCAATAGCAGTATCCCTAGGAAAATAAGGAATATGTAGTGGAGGTTGGACTCCATAAAGCGCTTCATACGATGTCATACCTGATGTTGAGTGATGGTTAGTGTTGTACTACCATTCCACAAGAGACAACTATTGGCACCACTTGCTAGGTACTTCTCCTGTCATGCACCTAAGGTAGGTCTCCAAGTACCTGTTTACTATCTCTATTTGCCCATCCGTTTGAGGATGGTAGGAAATCGAATGCAACAAGTCCACCCCCTACAATGAGAACAACTCTTTCCAAAACTGACTTTGGAATACACAATCCCGATCACTGACGATGGTCGAAGGCATACCATGCAACTTGAACACACTATCTAAAAACACCTGGGCCACCTTTTGTGATGTATATGGATGAGACAATGCCAAGAAATGGGCATACTTGGTTAGTCTATCCACTACCACCAATATCACATCCTTTCCATTAGACTTAGGCAATCCTTCAATAAAATCCATGCTAATGTCCACAAAAGGTGTTTGGGGAATGGGCAGGGGTTGTAGATGACCAGGATAAGCAACTAGTTCTGGTTTGTAAGCCTGGCAAATTTGGCATTCTCTCACACATTGCCTTACTAGCCTTTGTTGTCCTTTCCAATTAAAAAAACTTCCCAACTTCTTAGAGGTTACTGTCATACCCGAATGACCCCCAAGAGGGCTGTCATGGAACATAGAAATTAACTTCCTCTGAATTTCTTGGTCAGACCCCACCACAATTTTCCCTTTCCTTGTCAACAGACCTTTCTCCCACTTATAGTGAGAGTGTGACGAGGGGTTCACCTCTAACTCTTTTATAATCTGCGTCAATCCAATATTTCCTTCCCACGTTTTTTTTATTAGGCCCAGCAAGTTTGTAGAGATCGTTGAAATTGCCAAGGCATACAACTCACCACCGGGCAGTCTTGATAGTGTGTCCGCGACAACATTTTCCTTTCCCTTTTTATAACAAATTTCATAGTCATAGCCCATAAGTTTTGCAAGCCACGTATGCTGACCAACTGTTGAAACCCTTTGATCCAGTAGGTATTTAAGACTGATATGATCAGTCCTAATTTTAAAATGCCTTCCCCCATAAATAATTCCTCCAGTTAACAACTGCGTACATTACTACCATCATCTCTCTTTCATAAACCGAAAGAACTTGGTGCCTTGGGGCTAGTGCTTTGCTAATGAAAGCGACTGGGTGCCCTTACTGCATTAAGACCGCTCCAATGCCCACACCAGATGCGTCAGTCTCTACTACAAACATCTTGGAAAAATCTGGTAATGATAATACCGGAGGTGAGATCATGGCCTCCTTGAGCTTGCTGAAAGCCATAGTGGCATCATCAGACCATTTAAATGAATCCTTTTTGAGCAGTTGAGTTAATGGCTTGCTAATTTGACCATACCCCTTTACGAATCTCCTGTAGTACCCTGTTAAACCAAGAAAACCTCTCAACTATTTGATGTTTGCTGGAGTGGGCCAATCTTGGACAGCTTTAATTTTAGTAGGGTCAGTAGTAACTCCTTGCCGAGAGATAACATGTCCAAGGTACTCCACCTGAGCACTACCAAACACGCACTTGCTCATTTTTGCATATAGCTTGTGCGTCCTTAAAATATCAAACACCATCTGTAGGTCTTCCAAGTGCTTCTCCATACTTCTTGTTGGGACCCGATCTGAAAATCGGATCCCAACCGGAAATGCGGAAGAAATCGAAAAGTGAATACGAATACGATCGAATCGAAGTAAATCAAATACTGAGACAAACGAAAGCGGATCCGAAAACATGCGGAAGAATATGAATCGAATCAAAGCAAAGAAACGAAACATAAAGCGAAGAACAAAGCGAACAAACGAATGGATCCATCGAATTCAAACAAATTCTGACATCCGTTGAAAACACAAAGCATAGAAAACTTATCGCGTTGGAAACCTT
>JANZLK020093390.1:0-10090 GCA_026937615.2 Erythroxylum glaucum
GAGCCCCAAGCTTGATTTTTGTTTTGCTTCCCACGTGAATGGCCAATTTCTCCTGTAGCTGATTTAATTCATGCCCACAGAGAATTTTTATACCAACCAAACATATGCAAGGGCAATTATTAATGGCCTAAAATAAATTCAACCTATTTAGCCCACAAGTGAAAAGGGCCTAAATACTAAAAGTCTTGGAGGTCATTTAGTAAAAGAATTCATGCATATATGAATCAATTGAGAAGTTCAAAATTTAAGAATTTCAAACAGTTAATACATAATTGGCATATGTTCTTTTAAAAATGGTGTAGAAGGATAGTTAATTAAAATATAAGAGAATGGACTGGAAGTTAAAAAAAATAATAGAATATAGTTAACAAGAATATGATTAAATGGGTTAAAAGTTAAGCAGTTATAAAATTTCAAAATGTGGAAGTTAAGGAAATCATGGCAGATAATTAGCTAAAATATAGAAAAGTGGCTAGTTATAGCCAAAAAACTAAGTGAGGCTAAGAAAACTATAAATTCACCAACACCGTGACAAGGGAAAAGAGACTGAACATATATAATCTCCAGGCCAACACAATCATAGTACAAAAAGACATTCACTCGCCAGTGAGATCAATCAATCTATTTCAAACATATTTTATTATTTTTTAGTTTTATTTACTTTGCAAATTCACCGTTGTTATATTGAATTCTCTTATGTAGTGTGTGATTCTTTTACAACAATCAATTTCTTTACTATAAATTTCAATTCAAATTTATGATTTTGACGTGACTTAGAAATATGTATGATTTTATATTAAAGGGCAATTACTTTTTAGCAGGTAGCAGGAAAACAACAGTTGTGCTACCATTGGCATTAATTGATAAAATAGTGATTTTTACTTTATAAAATGCAATGATGTCCTTCTCTCAATCAAGTTTGCTCATGTTTTCATTAAAAAAGGCAATAGTCTGTAACTTATGCCACAGGGGATAATGAATGGGCATCAGAAAACTAAGAATCTCAATTAGGAACTTGAAAAAACAAAATTTGATCTAACACGTTATTTTTGGTGGCAATATGAACATGTGGCATGGTCTCCTGCCAAAAGCTAGAATTCCTGCCAAGTGCCAACTGTTGGTACCACGATTACGTTTTAACCACTTCTCCTTTTTTAGTCAAATTCTGCACAAAACTTGTATGGATGACATCTATCAGTCAACTCCAGCTCAGATGGATTAGATACTGGACATGAACTTGTCCAGTTGAGACTTCATGCAATTTGGTACCGACACATCGTTCGTTGTTCTTGTACTTGGAACTATTATTATTTTACAGGAGTGCTTGGTAAAAGCCTGTCTTCTTCTTACTGTTGTTTATCGGTACATGTATTGAGACAGCAACAGAAGCACGGACTGGCTCGCCACTCAAGCCAAGCAATCTGACATTGGGGTCACTTTTCTTGATTCTCCACCAAACGGGTGCCTTATCATCTTCTCGGAGGATCCGTCGGGGATTGTCTCCCTAGATTAGTTTTGTAACCGGTGTTATCATTTTCTCTTTATGCAAAAAAAAAAAAAAAAGAGCCTGTCTTCTGTATAAAGAACCGAAAAATCCTTTCAGCAGTGGGACAATATTGTTTAAAATAAACTACGCTAATCCAGCTCTATCTACAAGCCTCAATTATTTTTAGGGTAACTTTAAAAAATATCATAAATTATAAGTACAGTATATCATTAACTTTAAAGTTTACGTATAAATTGCCTCAAAACAAATTTAAGGTAACACGAATTTCATTTAAGATAAATACATTTTAAAGACAAACAAGTTCTATTAATGCGGCATTTCTACTCGACTTAAATTTGAGAAAACATATCCCTTTTACCTCTCCAACACATGATGGAATGAAGCAGGTCATGTGAAATGCAACGGGCTTTGCCTTTCCTCTCCAGTCTCATATCCGTCATCTCATCTCCCCTCTAGCATTGTTCTTGACAGTCATCCTCTACTCACTTGCTCTTCATGGTCCTCTGCTCACAGCTCTCCTCACCTCCAGCTCATCTGTCGCCGTCATGTCACCGTCATCAACTCCTCTCATCGGCACTCTTCACTCTTCAGCTCTATCTTAGAATTGTGACTTGAGCACCAAGCCTCGACTGAATGTGTGTTTAAGAAATGCTTTGTATGTTTGAGAATAATGATAATCGGTGATTTGCATTGCCAATTATGTGCATGTAGAGTTTGTAGATGGGGCTTTTCAAGATTTGTGATATTTGTGATAAAGCTAAAAAATATAGTTCAATTTATTGGAATGTTAGCAAAATATTTTAAGCTTACTTATTTGTTGTAGGTAAAATATTTTGCAAGAGATTCACTCGGTTATCATATTGAGTTGTTGACACTTGGTAAAGTTCATTTAAATCTTCTCTCTGACTTTCACAATTTTCTCATAATAACAATTTATAACAAAATTATAAAACAATACTCTTGTTTTAGCACCTAAGTTTCAATAAATTTTAAAATACCACTACCTTATTGATTAATAATCATTTATCACCATATTTAATTATCAAATCATATTTTTAATAGAAGACAACTTAATAAAATCTTAATGATCTCTATCTAAATACATTTAATATTTTAAATTAAATATTAGAATATAAAGTTTGGAACTTGCATGAAGGAATTTGTTATCAAGTTGTATCTATCCAAATTATTTCATGTCTTGAATGTGAAGAATTTTGGCATTAGTATCAACCATATGGATTGACTTTTATTTGTTAATTAATTATCTTCTTGTATCCATAATATATAAATGGAGGAAAGTTTAGGTACTTTTGATAATTGAATCTCTTTATAAAGATTCGACGATCTAGCTTTGGCTCATGTAAGATTAACTCCTAGTATAAGGAACCATAATATTTATTTGTATTGTAATAAACATTTGAAAGGTGGGAGAATAACTAAATTCAAGAAACATTCAATTGGGATTAAAAATTATGTAGAGTCTTGTAAAAAAGTTAGCATTATGTGATTAAACAAGTGAAAACTTTGCTTAAAAAGTATCATAATACGAAAAAAACAAAGACTAAAATACGAAATTGGTAGTAAAAGTTCTTTTTGTAGTAATCAAGATAATACTAAGAATGACAAAGGCAGTATCCCTACCCAACAAGAAGGAATTGCTACAAGAAGAAGACAATTGTCCAATTTTTTTGCTCTATGAATAACTCTTGGAGCTCAACTTTCAGTTTTTAGTGAATTACAATATAAAGAAACAACTAATAATATGGACATGATAATGGCTAGATGGTGGTATGATGTAGGTGTGCCATTCAACGTTACTTAGTTTTATTATTAGCATCCTATAGTGGATGTTATTCCCTTTTATAATCTAGGATGTGAAGCTCAATCAATTGATGACTATAGAAGTAATCTTCTAAGTTATTCTGTTAGTGAAATAAAAAGTTATTTGAGTGAAATAAAAATAATATGGGCAACTTATAAGTGTTTAATCATATGTGATAATTGGATAAATAAAAGGTTTTTAACGTCCAATGTTTTCCTATATTGATATAGCCTACAATTCTTCTTTCTAAATCAGGCATTTGACGCATTATTGTGTTGTCACTTCGATAACAACTTTTAAGACAAAGATGTATAGAAATATGTACAAGGACAAGGAAGACTTGGAAGCTCAGCAGTAAAACAAACACTAATCGTCGTCGCTTACACACTCCCCTTCTGTTATTGCCGACTTGTAAATGGACTGTCCACTTATAAAGACACAACTGGGAACATTTCTGGGGAGGCTTATAATGTAACATCTCACTACCATAGAATATATACCTGAACATCTAAATGACATTTAATTACAGATTTTATGATAATGGTATATTAGAGCAAACATAGTCTCATAAATGGTATCATAAAGAATATACGATACTAACATTTCATTTCATTCATTGAAAAAAGTTTACACTGTATTCATTGAAACAAATATTTACAATCCTTATACAAAAGTTTTAGATGACAAGAAACTACAAATTACAAACTATAACTCCTCTGATGTCAACTGATAGACCTTTGAGCTATAACTTAATCCAAAATGTTCTTATAGACAATCTTAGGAACTAGGTCTCTTGTCTCGTACCTTAAAAGCTATGTTGTAATTTTTGATGAGTTTTACGAACTCAATAACTAAACCATCATTGATGATCTCACTAAGGTCAAATACACAAATATCACACAATAAACTAACTTCACAAACATTCTTTCAGAATATGAATAACCCAATCAATCACATTATCTTGGCAAAATCATTTAATCATCACAATTTCAGAAAAAGATTTCATGGTAATATATTTCATAATCATAAGTATACAAACACATATACATATGAGACTTCAGATTCGTTATTATTTATTGTGACTGAGCACCTTTCAGATATAAATACTGGCCCATTGGGCTTAGTCTGATATAGAAATCATGAAGCAAAGCTCTACGCACAGAATTCTGAGCTTAAAGCTCTTTCAGATTGACTTCTCTGACCACAACACCTTTATCTGAACTTGCATTTTATGAAATGCATCAAATAATAGAATTTTCATGTATAGCATTCATTTATGATGCACAGACAGAATCTCATATTCATCATACCTAAGTTCGGCATTCAACTTTCATTGAGTATACAGATATCATTCAAAATTCAGATACAAACAGAACACTTCCAATACATTCCCAAATGTCAAACTCCTCAGACATAAGTATGAACCTACATAGGGAGATGAAATAAGTGAGGTTTCGGTGGTAGGTGAGAAGAAAGAAGAAGAGAAATGTGCTAAACAAAACTTACTCCTGTAGAAACTCACTAGCTAAGGTGTTAGGTGTCATGTAATTGAATAGCCATATGTCTTATGGCATGTTCAGCATTTATCAAGCACAGGTGCTGCCAAATGTCTCCAACTAACTAGGTCACTTGTCCATTAATCAACTATGTCATTTATCATCAACTTACCAGCCTATGTGTCACACAATGATTGATCCATTTGTCAATTAATTACTTGTCCATTTGTCACTCATTTAACTATGCCACATGTTACTCAAGTATAGGCTAAATAATTTAAAATTTTCATGCATCAATTTATCCTACCATTTGGCATTCGTCCTAGTCTAAATATACATTTTAATCTATCAATTTTCCAATCCATAACATGTAGTTCCAAATTTTTTAATTGAAATCCAATCATACCAAAATTCAAGATATATCAAAACACAATTCACATCATAATCACTTAACATTTTTCATACCCCAGAATAAGTCAATTGAGTGCATATGTTAACTTGTAATGTGCACAAATATCAATTCGTGTATGAATGCTAATGTTATACATGTATATGTAATATTTAATCTAGGGTTAAACTTTAAGCATATTCTAGGAAAATAGGATATTACATATAAATAAGCCTTCCTAGATGGTTTTAGAGGCATTTTAAAAAATTTTCAGCTTCTTCATTTTCAATCTCCAAAATTTAGAGAGTGTTTCTCATATTTTTTGAAATAGTTATTATTTCTCGTTATAAGATTAGACAGAGGTTGTAACTTCTAAATTTTTCATAGTGAAATTTCTTCTTTTTGTCGGTGATTTTTACCTTAATTTATTTAGGAGTTTTTAATGTAAAATATGTGTGTCAATTTTTTCATTATTATTCTTTCAATCCTATTTATGGTGGAAGAGGAAAATCAGTGCAAGAACAAAGAAGACAAGCAGGCAAGTTCACAACATATGGAGGCCTTGACGGTGATGTGAAGGAGATCAATATAATGAGGTCAAACTGCAAACAAAAATAATGGTAATTCAAAATCAAGAAGTAAGAAGAAATTAAAATGCTATAATTGTGGCAAAAAAAGTTCACCTGAAGAAATATTGTTAGAATTTAAAGAAAAATTTCAATCCTCAAGGAAATATGGCAAGTTAATCCGATGATGGAGATGATCTATGTTGTGAAGCAACAACTACTAATGAAGGCAAGAAAAGATTTGCTTATGGCTTCTTGAGTCAGGAGCTATATTCCACATGACCTCTCAAAGAGAATAGTTCCATCATTATGAACTTATCTCTAAAGGATCTGTGTACAGTTGTAATGATTAAGCCTTAAAGGTCGTTGGCATTGGAAATATCAAACTATAGATTTATGATGGTACATTTCATACTATTCAAGATATGCGATATGTTGAGGGCCTAAAGAAGAACCTATTGTTTGTAGGATAACTAGATGATCTTGGGTGCAAGATCTTTGGTGAGAATGGGATCGTTAAAATAATAAAAGGAGTACTTGTACTTATAAAGGGGGGAAATATAGCTGTAAAGTTATACATGGTAAAGGGAGGGACTTTGCAGGAAGTTGAAGCATCAATTGTATCAAGTAATGCAAGTGAAAGATCAGTAACGATGTGGCATTAGAAACTTGGGCATATGTCTAAACAAGGAATGAAAATCCTTGCAGAGCATAATCTACTTCCTAGACTTACAAAAGTATCACTTCCTTTATGTGAACATTGTGTTATAAGCAAGCAGCATTAGTTAAAGTTCAACACATCAAATTCTAGAAGCAAATCAGTTTAAAAATTGGCTCACTATGATGTATGGCAAGCACCAGTTCTGTCGCTAGTAGGAGCAAAGCATTTTATGTCCTTTTTTATGATTATTCTAAGAGATGTTAGGTATATCCAATCAAGAGGAAGGAAGATGTGCTTCCAGTCTTCAAAGTTTACAAAGTGTCAGTAGAACTTGAATTTGGAAAGAAAATCAAGTGTTTGAGGATAGATAATGGAGAAGGATATACAAACAATGAATTTGATCAATTCTGCAAGAAAGAAGGCATCAAAAGACAGTTCACAATGGTATACACTCCTCAACAGAATGGATTGGCAGAGAAGATGAACAGAACTCTGTTAAAGAGAACCTGAGCTATGTTGGCAACTACCTTTTGTTATGTCGTAAATCGGGTACCATCAATTGCAATTTAGTTAAAGACATCGTTGAAGACGTGGACTGACAAGCCAATTGATTATTCAAACCTTCATATATTCGGAAGTCATGTGTATGTGATGTACAATCCCCAAGAAACTACGAAGTTGAATCCAAAATCCAAGAAATATTTATTCTGGGGGTATGTTGATGGAGTGAAGGGGTATCGGTTATAGGATCCCACTGCTTATAAGTTTATCGTTAGTAGAAATGTGATATTTGTAGATGAGCTACAAAAGAACGGAGAAGATGATAACACATCAAAGGAAGATTAATATACTACTGTTGTTTAGGTGGAAAAGGAATCCTAAATGGATTCTTCAGAAGTAGCACTAAAGCATGAGGTACAAGAACCAATAGAGTTTGAAGCTCCAGAGACTCGTCGATCAAATCGCCCAAAAATACAACCATATACCATATTGGCATTCAGACTATATTATTAAGGGCAATGTTGCATATTGTCTTTTAATTGAGGATAAGGAGCCATCAACTCTCCAGGGAGCAATGAACAGTTCAGATGCATCTCAAAGGATGACAAAAATGCAAGAAGAAATTGAAAATCTTCATAAGAATAGGACTTGGGAACTTGTGCCATTATCACAATGAAGGAAGGTCATTGGCAACAAATAGGTCTATAAGATCGAGCCAGGTGGAGTAGTATGATGCAAGATCAGTGGTGAAAGGATATGCTCAGAAGGAATGGATTGATTTCAATAAAATATTTTTCCCTGTAGTTTGACTCACTACAATCCAAGTAGTCTTGGCAATGTGTGTTACATTTGATTTACTTCTTGAACAGTTATAGATTGAACAAATCTTTGTATGGTCTAAAACTGACGTCAAGATGCTATACAAGAGATATGATTCCTTTCTCATGAGCCTTAGATACAAGAGACTCAATGCAAACCCTTGTGTACATTTCAAGAGCTTTGGTGAACGTGATTTCATTATCTTGCTATTGTATATAGATGACATGTTGGTCGCAGGCCTCAACAAAGATCATCTCAAAGAGTTAAAGGCATAATTGGCTAAGGAATTTGCTATAAAGGACTTGGGACCAACAAACAAGATTTTAGGGATGCAAATTTACTGAGACAAAAGAAACAGGAAGATTTGGCTTTCTCAAAAGAATTATCTGAAGAAGATCTAGTGATGCTTCAATATGCAAGATTGTAAACCAATTTCTACCCCACTTTTGATTAAATTTAAGTTATCTTCTAGCATGGGTCCTAGTAGTGAAGATGGGAGGATAAGATGTCTTGAGTACCGTAAGCATTAACAGTGAGAAGTTTAATATTTGTTAAGATTTATATAAGACCAGACATTGCACTTGCAGTGGGAGTAGTTAGTCGATATGTGGTGAATCCTAGTAGAGAGGATTGAAATTCTGTAAAGACGATCCTAAAATACATTAAAGGAACCTCAGATGTTGCATCATGTTATAGAGGATTAGACTTTATTGTCAGTGGATATGTTGATTCAGATTATACAGGTGATCTTGACCAAAGCAAATCTACTACAAGTTATATGTTTAAACTTACTAGCAGAGCAGTAAATTGGTTTTCAAAACTACAATCAATTATTACTACCTCAACAACAGAAGTAGAATATGTAGCAGCTACACAAGTAAAGAAGCATTATGGTTGAAAATGCTATTAGAGGAGCTCGGGCACAAGTAAAAGAAGATTTCTTTATTTTGTGACAGTTAGAGTGTCTTTCATATTGCAAGGAATCTAGCATTTCATTCAAAGACCAAACACATACAAGTACAATATCACTTCATTCGTGAAAAAGTCAAAGGAGTTGTAGATATGTAGAATATTTATATCATAGATAACTTAGTAGATTTCATGACAAAGGCAATCAATATTGACAAATTTATTTTGTGTTGATCCTCTTGTAGCCTGATAGGACATAAGCAACAAGAAAATGACAAAGAAGGAAGAATGGTGTGAAGATCCGATTGACTTTCAATCAAATTTTTAAGTGGGAGATTGTTGCTACCGACCTATCTACTTGCAAGTTTAAGGAAGCCCAACTATGGACAATCTCTCCATAGATGGGAACACGTTTGGGGAGGCTTATAAATAAGCCTTCCCAGACGGTTTTACAAGCATTCCAAAAAATTGTTAGCTTCTTCATTTTTAATCCCCAAAATTTAGAAAGTGTTTCTATTATTTCTTGAGAGATTAGTGTTTCTCGTTGTAAGATTAGAAAGAGGTTATAACTCATAAATTTTTTAATAGTGAAATTTCTTCTTTTTGTCTGTGAATTTTACCCTAATTTATTTTGAGGTTTTTCACATAAAATATGTGTTAATTTCTTTGTTATTATTCTTTCAATTATATTTAGCTGCGCACTTGCTCTGATTCGATCAATTTTTGACCGCTCTACAGTACGGTCGTTTCCTTTTCACCTAATACCCATCTTTGGTTCTCCTTTTTGAACCTTTATTAAGTCTCTACCAATTTGTTCCCTATGCTAGTTTTGTTGCCTTTTTTGGTCTTTATTTGGGGGTTTTCAAAAACCCTAGTTTTAGTCGATCCTTAAGGTTCAATTCGATGCAAGTTGTGACCTTGGATGTTCTTTTGGTTGTGCCTTTGCTTTTGGCTCGAATCTTTAACCTAAGTTGAATTGGGTTTGGAAGTTGATGATTTGGGGGTGATAATGCGATGTTCGTGTTTAGCTGCTTCTGCTTTGTGTATGGGTTGGTGAGTTGTGTTACGGGTAAGACTCATTACCTGCCCTTTGTTGCTGATGCTGCTAGTAGGAAAATGTAAGGCCTATCATACTCTACTCGCAAGGTATTTGAAGTTAGTTCACGAGAGGATAGAAATGGAGATGGCCTAGCTTAGCTTATCTGGGATTGTTTCACTGGTGTTTCGAGAATTGAAATGTACCTTTTTTTTTACTTGCAACTAATTGAGTCATTCGTAACTGTTTCTTCTCCATGATATATTTCTTTAGATTGTTAAAAGTTACTATGTTTTCAAGACCCGTACAATAACATTCTCATAGAAGATTTTATTTCCTCAAAGAGTAACCTTTATTAATTTTACTGTGCCTTTTCTGTGTTAAT
>JANZLK020093597.1:0-10087 GCA_026937615.2 Erythroxylum glaucum
ATGATAAACTTGTCACAAACATGTAAAGTTATTGTGACCATATAGTTTTGTCACAAATTTCACAAATTTTAGTGTTAGTAATTATGTCACAAAAGTGTTGCATAATTGTGACCATATCTTAAATTAGTCACTATTTCATTAGTGACGGAGGTATTTGTGATGATAGGTGACGACTTCAAAAATTAGAAACTATTAATAATAGTGACTAATATTACTGCTTTTAGTGACAACTTTTACTTTCACTAAAAATACAATTTTTTGTAGTATATAAAAAGAAACTAACATAAACTTGAAAAACCCAAATCATAGAAAACCCAAATCTTCCTACAAGTCTCTAACCAAACATTAACATTTTCTTGACATAACTCCAAAAACCAAAATCTAAAAGTAGAATTATCAAATCATCAAGTAGAGCCTCATTTTAAGATCAAATCTACTATTCAGTAAGCAATGAAAAATCCAAACATACACTAATCACCTGAACCTTAGAAAATCCATAAATTAAAAACTCAGAAAGCCTAGATGTTAACTCCTTCGAACCTCTTTTTTTTTTTTGCTTACTTGAATAAGCTTCAAAGTCGTAAAGCATTAATCTTACCAATCACATTCTTAGTAGGGTGACCCTGTCTGATTTGTGAAGGAATATCCTTGTTGAAATCAGGTTTCCTTGAGTTTTCATTATTTAAATTCTCCCCCTAAAGAGAAGCATGGGAGTAGAATCGTAGGACAATTTTTTTTGTTGGGGATTATAACATTTATAACTTTTCTGAGTAGGAGAATAACCTATGAAAATACTTTTAAGGGCTTTTGGATCAGTGTATAGGACTAGTATGATGACATAAGCAGAACACCCAAAAGCTTTTGGAGTGAGAGAATTAATAATCTGACATGAGAAAAATATCTTTTGAGACAATTAACTGTTAACTTACCCCATGAATGATGAGGTACAGAATTTTCAAGTATAATTGACCGGGCAACCTCCAATAAGTGGCAATTTTTTCTCCCGTGTTATTGAGGGGCATAGGTACATGAACTTTCATGGAAGATTCCATTATCAATGAGATAATTGCCCAAAGTATTTGCAAAGTATTCCCCTCCATTGTTTGTGCGAATTATGTGGATAGGAAACTAAAAAACATTTTTTATCATTTTATGGAATTGTTGAAACACAGCCCAACATCAGATTTTTCCTTTAGAAGGAGACCTAACAGGTTCTTGTGTGGTTATTAATGAAAGTGATGAACCACCTTTTTCCCGTTAAATCAACAACTCTCGATGCTCCCCATGTATCATTATGAACAAGGTGAAAAGGCTTTGACATCTTGTAGTCGTGAAAAAGATAACTTTTCTAGATTGTTTTGCAAGAATGCACGATTTACAAGAAAATAAGGAGGGATCTTTATTGATGAACAACTTTGGGTACACATGTTTCATATATGAAGAACTAGGATGACCCACCACAGAAAAACATTGGATTTAGATGAACTAGACTCTAAAAGAGATATAGGTGCTTTTGGCGGGAGAGAACCAATGAGATAAGAGACAATTTTGTTCCTAAGCATTGCCAATCATCTTCCTCAAAGACAGATCCTAAAATATACAATGATCATATAGAAATGTTACCGTAACAATTTTGTTCTTTTTTTAACTTGCTAACAGAAAGAAGACTGTATCTTAGATTGGAAACATGAAGCACATTTTTCAAATAAAGTCCACCACAAACATCTCCAATTCCAGCCGCCATAGAAGTGCTTCCATGAGCCACAGAAACTTTCATATTGTCAACACATTTGCTATAACAAGAAAAAATGGTCACCCGTGTCTATAATCTACCCATCCAATACATCCTTTTGTGATAAAAGGAGGATGAGATAATTCCATTCATACTAATGTCCATATACATTGGCATATATATACTAAGCAGACAAACCCCGCAAATAGATTTACTTAATAGCTCTCTAAAATTCCTAAAGATCAAATCATTTATAATCACAAGATAACACACATGAAACGCATTAGTTGACAATAATTAATATTCCTTTGTACTAAATCTCTATGATTTTCAACAGAAAATATATGTTATTGTTACAGTCCAATTCCCACATCAGTCATATGGGTGGTTGATGTGGGGTTTACATAGGCTTATGGGTTCTCCCACCCCCTGAGCTAGCTTTAGGGGTTGGGCTCTCCCATAAAACCTATAGCAATTGGTATCAGAGCCAACACCACTCTTCGGAGTTCTCGTGCAATGGGTGGTGATGTCGATATTGCAGTGTTCGCCCGGAGATAGAAAAGGTTTAGTGCACTGCCAGCCTGGAGGTGCATGAGCTGCGAAGCGTGGTGGAATGTTATGGTCCAATTCCCACATTGGTCACATGGGGGGCTGATGTGGGGTTTATGTAGGTTTATGGGCTCACCTATCCCTTGAGCTAGCTTTTGGGGTTGGGCTCTTCCATAAAACCTATAACAGTTATCTAGTTATGCATGTGATGTCTTTTTTTCCTTCTTGAAGTCTATGTTTTTGAAATATGTAGTTCTGTGTTCTCTCGGTCACTTTTTGTTTCTCTTTTCGGGTTGTACAAGTTTGTATGCGTGTGTTTGTATATGTGTGCATCTCCATTCCTTGGCATTGGGTTTATTATAATTTTGTATTAATTGGCAGGTCATAACCATTGAGCCAGGGGTATACATTCCGCCAACATATGATGGACGAGAGAGGTAATCATCCTTCTACATTTTATCATTTAATTTTAAACAAAGCTTAGTAAAACCTTTAGGCTACTTATTAACCAGTTGCTTGCTTGCCTTTGTAATCCCGAGTTAATTATTAGAAACTACCTCCAATCAAATTGTGTTGACTGACCCAACTTTGAGGGCCAAATCAGATATAAAGCCTTTGGAAATGAATATTTTCAGAATGCCATACTGTAGGGCTGACGAGAGGAACTTTTGAACTTTTACTTTCTTATTTAGTACAGGTACTTATGTTATAGTAGTGGTTTTACAAAAGTTGAGACTCTCTATATCTTTGGTTGCTGCTGTACGTAATAAAAGCCTAGAAGCCAATTAATGATTCGCTATAGAACTATGTTTATGTACATGAATGCTTCTTGATCTGTGCCCAGATTTCAACTATGCTCTAATCTTTCAATTACTAAATATACAATCTTAAAACTTCAATGTTACTCCTTCGGTTAACTTGTTTCTAAACTAATTAACAGAGAATATTTAGACGATTCTTTTATACTGATTAGAGAATGACACGAGAGTTTTCTCAAAATTTAAGCCTTTCAAGTTTGAAATCGAAAATTTAAGAGGTCTACTTCAAGTTGGATCCTTGTTTAAGGGATCCCTATTCATACATCTAACCCACTGAATTGCCTAGTACTTTTTACTTCTCTTTTGTGATTCTTAGTTGTTTTTCTTTGTGTTGAATACCTCAAATTGTTGATGTGGGGGCCTGAGACTGTATCCTTCTGCCTCACCATTGAATGCATAATTTTTTGCTTGCTGTAGGTATAGAGGCATTGGGATAAGGATTGAAGATGAAGTCCTAATTACGGAAACTGGTTATGAGGTACAAACTGAAATAGATTCCTTGTGGTGGTTCTCTCATTTCTTGGAAGCCCTTTCTGGTCTTTGGTTAATACTGCTATATTTCAGCTAGTATGTACAAATGGGATCATGTTTAGTGATCTCATTCCCTTTTCTGCTACTATGAACTGAGGTTTCTGGTGCTGGATTTGGTGCTCACTGGCTCAATGCCGAAAGACATAAAGCACATCGAGTCATTACTAAATAATTACAGTCATGGAATGGGAAGGGAGAACCTGAGTAGTATTGAAGCAGTTTCAAGTTGACACCTTGAGGTTGAATGCAATGGCTTATTGGCCTGGCCCTGGACCCTTTCCAAGGGAAAGGTTATTCTCCCAATGCCTGACTACTTGTGTGAGGGATCAGGAAGCAATTTGAATCTCTCCTAAGCTGCTCAGGTTGGATAAACATGAACTTCAACAAAATAGTATTAGCAGTCATTTTTCTTTGCCAATTCTTTTCCTCTTTGTAGCTTGTTTCATTGATTCAATGTTGTTGTCGATTTGTGTTTAAAAATTTCGATACAATGATGTTCAATGAGGGTTATGTCTCCAGTTCCTTAATATCCTGGCAAATGCATGATTTTGAATTATGGCAAGTCCTTTTCCTACGTAAGTGTAATAAAATAAAAGACAGTGTATGATGTAAAAATTGCCCCCTTTTTCTTTCATTGATTGAATGAGTATATATGCAGAAAATTGTAAGATTCGTATATCTGTACAGCTGAGAATTAGTTACAACAGAATGGTGAGCTTGTATTGTCTATGTCACAGGCACATTTCTTATTGTGAGGGATCTGAACTTTTGGGTTGAGTCTGGAGATGGGTCAAGGCATGGGCTTGTCTTGTTGCCTTTGGCGTACGATGGAGTTCTGTCACTTACATCCCCTCTCAAACGAAACCGGGGAGTTGAGATAAGGTTGAGTTTGGAAATGAGATAAGACAATCGTGCTGCTGTCAACGGTTTTGTGAGTAAATCAGCTACCTGGTCGGTGGTACTGACATATCGCACCTCTAAGACTCCATCGAAGACCTTGTCTCGAATAAAATGTAGATCCAGTTCAAAGTGTTTGGTGCGGGAGTGAAAGACTGGGTTATGAGCTAAGGACCGAGCTCCGTTGTTGTCGCACCAGATGATGGGTTTCTGGGGCACGGTGAAGCCAAGTTCGGAGAGCAGGGATGTGAGCCATACGACTTCAGTAGAGACTTGTGAGAGCGCTCGATATTCTGCCTCGGTTCTTCGAGTTCCAGCATACAAGGTTCCCCCCGAGGAAGACACAGCCACTGCTGGTGGACTTCCGATCGTCAGGCAAGCTAGCCCAGTCTGAATCACTAAAGGCGTGAAGCTGGATCGGAGAAGAGGAGGGCCGAAAGTGAAGCCCTAAATCGATAGTCCCTTGAAGGTAACGAAGAACCCTCTTTAGAGCAATCCAGTGGGTAGTTAACAGATTGGTAAGAAATTGACTCAATTTGTTAACAGAGTAACTGATGTCGGGTCTGGTATTACAGAGATAATGAAGAGCTCCAACCAAGCTTCGACATAGAGAGGGGTCCGAGAAGGGAAGACCATCGTGGAGAGATAGCTTGGACCCAGGGGAGATAGGAGTGGCACAAGGCTTGGAGGAGGACATGTTGGCACGGTGGAGCAAGTCGCGCACATACTGAGTTTGAGAGAGATACAACCCAGTCGTATTCCAGTAAGCCTAACCCAAGAAAAAAATTGATACTGTCTAATGTGGTGAGCGCAAATTGAGAGTGAAGTTTAGTAATAAGATCCCGTATAGCCTTTGGACTATTCCCTGTAAGGAGAATGTCATCAACATAAACTAGGGCAATAAGAAGCAAACCACTCTGTCTGTAGTAGTAGAGTGAGACGTCAGACTTGGAGTTGACAAAACCCCAAGTGTTGAAAGCGGCTTTCAGGGTCTGAAACCATGCTCTGGGAGCCTGCTTCAAGCTGTATAGAGCTTTGGAGAGACAACAGACATGAGTAGGGTGAGTAGAGCTCTCGAAACCCTAGGGTTGGCTGATGTAGACTACCTCCTATAGATCACCATTTAGGAAAGCGTTGTTGACATCAAGCTGTTGGATATCCCAACCGTGAGAGACTGCAAGAGAGAGAACCACTTTGATGGTAGAAGTTTTGACTACTGGACTGAATGTCTCAGAGTAGTCAATGCCAGGGGTTTGATTGAACCCTTTGGCAACAAATCTTGCCTTAAACCTGTCCACAGACCCATCAGCAGCATATTTGGTTCGAAAAATCCACTTAGTGGGCAGGATGTTCATGGTAGAATGATAAGGGAACAAGGTCCAAGTACGGTTTTTGTGTAGGGCAGTAATCTCCTCCTGCATGGCCTGATACCACATAGGGTCTTGAAGAGCCTGAGAGACTGTGGTAGGTTCTGAGGTAGGACAAGAGGAGAGGACAACAGAGTAGGTTTTAGGCTTGAAAATGCCATGTTTTGATCGGGTTTGCATAGGGTGGATGTTGTGGACTGTAGAGGGGTGAGTAGGACCAATAGAAGAGTGAGGATTGGGGTTAGGTGGCTGATTTGAAGGAGATGAAGGGGAGTGGAGAGGAGAATGAGCAGAAGGGAGAGGGAGAGGAATTACCTGAGAATGATTGCTGGTGCAAGGAAGTGGTGCAGGGAAATTTGCTAAGGAGTGAGTGCTTGGAGATGAGTCCTGAAAAAGAGTAGCAGGAGCTAGAACAGAGAGAGGTAAGCTAGCAGAAGGTGAAGTAGAGAGCAATTTAGGGGAAAAAGAGAAGAATAAGGGAATTTAGTTTCATTAAAAACCACATGACAGGAGATGAAAACCTTACCAGATGGACTAAGACACTGATACCCCCGATGAAGAGAATTATACCCCAGGAAGACACATTTAGTGGTATGAAAATCAAGTTTGTGCTTGGAGTAGTAACGTAAATAGGGATAGCAACTGCAACCAAAGGCCTTGAATAAGGAATAATTGGGGATTTGTGATATAGAAGTTCAAAGGGGGATTTGTTATGAAGACGTGGTGTGGGAAGATTATTAATTAAGAAAACTGTTGTGGAAAAGGCTTCAAGCCATAGGTTGAGTGGCATATTGGCATGGGAAAGAAGCGTTAAACCAGTTTCTGTGATATGACGGTGTTTCCTTTCGGAAACACCATTCTGCTGGTGAGTATAGGGGCAGTTGAATCGATGATGGATACCAGTTTGGTGGAGAAAAGGTAAAAAGGCGGTATATTCCCCCCCCATTATCTGTATGAATGGCTTTTATTTTGTGGTCAGGTTGTAGTTCAATGTGAGTTTTAAACCGAATGAAGGTGGCAAGGGCTTCAGATTTAAGTTTGAGAGGATAGAACCATGTGAACCGTGAGTATGCATCAATAAATATGATATAATATCGGTGACCATCACTGGATGGGTGAGGAGAGGGTCCCCAAATGTCTGAGTACACAATCTCAAGGGGTTTAGTGACAGTAATATTATGTGTGTCAAAAGGAAGTTGGTGTGATTTACCTTGCCTATAGGAATTACAGAATTGAAGAGTATTTGGATCAAACTTTAATTTCATTGATTTGAAAATCAAATTCAGTACATGTTTAGAGGGATGGCCAAGTCTAATGTGCCAAATATTGGTAGATCTGTGAATATTGTAAGCTTCACACTTGTTGAAAACATTAACAATAGAGTATTGAGAAGAAAGGGCCTTAGAGGAACCACAAGAAGTAGTAGAAGCTACAGACTGTGATGGAGGAGAAGTTGTAAGGTTATAGAGCCCATCTCGAAGCACTCCTCTAAGCAGAAGTTTCCCTGAAACCTTGTCCTTAAACAAGCAATAATTGTCAGTAAATTCCACTATAATTTGGTTATCTTTTGTAAGTTTAGAAATACTCAGAAGATTCTTAGTTATGAGAGGAACATGAAGCACTTCTTTTAAAATCAATGGAGTGTGGTTGTTATCAGGAAACTGAATGAAAGAAGAACCAATATGAGCTATAGGAAGAGTGTTACCATTACCCACAGTGAGATATTCCTTGTCTCCATATGTTGAGCTGTCTGTGAGGTTGTTCAGTTCAGAGGTGACATGATGAGTAGCACCACTGTCAACATACCATGTTGAGTCATGTCCAGGATCGGTGGGAGTGTAGGAAGGTGACTGGTTGTGAGTAAGAAAGGTCTGTGGACTAGATCTCTGATGCTAAGAGCTTCCTGGAGTATTAGGAGACTGATGTTGCCAGTTGGATGAATTCGGTGAACCGTGCCAGGTTTGATCAAACCTCTTGTAACATTTGAGAGCATCATGACCAGGTTTTTGGCACAATTGACAAAATATTTTTCCAACCCCAGACCATCTTCCATTTCTGCCTCTGCCTCCTCTTCCTCTGGATCTGCCACCATGATGTGGCTGTCTAGTGGGGTTATTGATTGTATGATAAGTGGCAATATTAGCCGTGGGTATAGTAGCTGTAGTCTGAGTGGATAAAGTATTAAGTTGCTCAATCCGAGTCTCATGCATCATTAAAGTATATTGAGTGTCTTGTAAAGTGGAAGTTTTCGTAGTATGGGTGAGAAACACAACTAATAGGTCATATTCATGGCCTAAACCATTTAGAGCACTTAAAATGAGTTCATGTTCAGGGATTTGATGTCCTGCAACTAAAAGAGAGTCTCCAATTGATTTAATCTTCTGCATATATTCTGAAATGCTAAGAGAACCTTTTTGTATTGTAGAAAGTTGATGTTTGAGCTGTAGAACATGCACTATGGATGTTTGTGCATATAGTCTCTCAAGGGTTTGCCATACCTCAAGTGAAGTGGAGGCAGTGTTTACCTGTCCAATCACCTCATCACCAATAGTGGAGAACAGCCAGCAGAGGAGGAGCTGATTAGAACGTGTCCAGTCTCTGAAACCTGAGTTTGACGAGGGTGGAGCTTCGGAGGAGGAAGGCAGCACTGGAGTTGGTGGTGAAAGGCCTGGTGTGATGAAGACCTCAAGCTCCAAAGCACGTATGGCAGCTAGAACCTGTGCTCGCCAGTTAATAAAATTATTTCTGTCTAGTTTAATGGGTAAGTTGAAGTTTAGAGTTTTAGCAAGGGCAGAGAAATCAAGGGAGGGCATAGTTGTGTTGGTGGTTTGCTTTGGTTGAGAATCAGAAGGATGATTGGCAGAGGAAGATGCTTGTGAGACGTGAGCCATGGACGTTTGCCCTTGGGGGCTTTGATACCATGTAATAAAATAAAAGACAGTGTATGATGTAAAAATCGCCCCCTTTTTCTTTCATTGATTGAATGAGTATATATACAGAAAATTGTAAGATTCGTATATCTGTACAGTTGAGAATTAGTTACAATAGAATGGTGAGCACATTTCTTATTGTGAAGGATCTGAACTTTTGGGCTGAGTCTGGAGATGGGTCAAGGCATGGGCTTGTCTTGTTGCCTTTGGCGTACGATGGAGTTCTGTCACTTACAGTAAGTTCGTTGATTCTGATTTTTCCCTAATATTATCCCAAAAGATGGACGAATTTATTACTGACAGACCAAACACAATAGGACATATTAGAAAAAGAAGGAAATTATTTACTCTGCTGAGATGAGAACGTGTTTGCTTCAGAGATTATACAGTTCACCTCAAGTTATATCACCAGTTTAGTTATAGATTTCTCTCTGTTTGTTAGACTCCTCCTATGTCAGTTTCTTTCCGCCATGCTCTTACTTTTTATTCAGTTCATTCTCTATTTTTTCATGACACTCTCTTGTATACGTTGGATGATCATACCTTTGTTCTGTTTTATTCTTTTGGTCAAACAGTGCCTGCCAGCCATTTTTTTGTTATGCATGATCGTCCTTATGCCCTGACCACATCTCTGTCAACAGGCTTACCCATTACACCCAGGTCCTACGAGCCTTTCTCTATCAGAGGTCTCACAACAAGATTGTTCGGAACGTAAAATATCACTTAAACAAGAAGGGATAGTATCCCATTGATGAATGTTTGCATGTGATAAGGCTACCCTTGCTAAAGAATGAGCCACCATATTAGCATTCCTACACGTCCATTAGAAGGACAGATGGAGGAAGTGTCGCTTAAGAGTATGACAATCAAAAGCCAACATACCGATCTCAGAAAAATTAAACGAGAGAGATGTGATTGCTTGAATCGCCTGTAAGCAATCCGATTCCACTATAACATGCTCAATGTGTTTGTTTTTCAACCACGAGAGTGCCTCCCGTATCGAAATTAGTTCGGCGATAACTGGATCCAACAAAGACGCAGAATGACCCGAGAACGCAGCAACAAAACTACCGCTTGAGTCACGAAGAACCACACCAAAGCTTGTCCTTTTCTGTTCTTTGAAGATGGCAGCATCAACATTGCATTTGAGAAGTCCGTCTGGTGGTTTACACCAGCCTGATATACTAGGAGGAACCCCATTGTTTAGTATAGTAACCCTCATAAAACATCGCCGTACGTCCTGCCAAGATTTAAGAAAGTTAT
>JANZLK020094476.1:0-10078 GCA_026937615.2 Erythroxylum glaucum
CTCCTACACGGAAACCGAGCTCCTATACGCTGTCTTTTTTAAAAATTTTAAGCAAAAGAGGAGGAATACAAAGGAAGCCACGGTTTTAAATTTTATAGCAATAACGACGTCGTTTAGCCCATTAGACAGAATAAGACGGGGGATCTTCGACAGACGATCTGGACTCGGGACTTGGGTGTCATCTTAGAAAGGGATTGGTGTGGTAATTCCGACGTCGCCCTTGTAGAATCTTCATCTTCTCCAACAGCAACGTGGGATGATTTTGTTGACTTGACTTAGAAAGCCTTCTCCATTGACTCTCCCATTTGGCCTTTGCATCTCATTAATTTCATCATCAGAAAAAAGAAACATAGGCCAGAAAATTAATTCGTAAACATCGATGAATTCTTAAGGTTGACCGTTGATGATCTTTAATAATTGCTACCTGAGGAAGCCACTCAATCTTTAATTCATCTTCCCAATAATGGATTGTCTCCCCAAATTCCTCTTGCTCCTGCTACCGTCCTTGCTTATATCAACCAATTTCATTCATGGAGCCCCCGCCCTCTCTCATTTTTGCGATAACTTGAGCAATTTCACCAATAACAGCACCTTCAGAGCCAATCTGAATGGCCTCCTCTCTTCACTTTCCTCTAAATCTACCAGTTCCACCCAGTATTATCCTAACGGTTTCTACAACGCCTCGGCGGGGCGGAACCCTGATGAGGTCTACGGCCTCTTCCTTTGCCATGGTGATGCTACCACTGAGGAATGTAGACATTGTGTTGCTACGGCCACCCGAGAAATAATCCAACTTTGCCCTGCCGAAAAGGTGGCCATTGTGTGGTACGACTATTGTGAGCTTTGTGAGTATTGAATTTGAAGTCATTACATCACCTGAACTTTGGCCCCACAAAGAATTTTGGAGAAAAGAAAGGAAGAGACGAAGATCCAAGATTCATGATTCATGATAATTATGGCTTGAAATTTTGCAGGTGTGGAAGCATTGGAAAAATGGGACACCTTTGCAGGCGTTGGATAAAAATCTAACAGAGACATATTCAAGGAATGAAGTTATGACATGTATACAAATAGGGCTGTTGTGTGTTCAGGAAGATCCTGCTGATAGGCCCACAATGGCAAAACATAATTCAGATGCTTAATAGTTACTCCGTATCTGATCTTCCAATGCCTACACAGCCCGCATTTTTTTCCCGCGGTGGAATAGAAGGAAGTTCTGTGATGCCAATTAACAAGTCAGTCAGCGTTAATATCTGTTGATGAACAGTTAATTACAGAAGTCTATCCACGTTAATAAGATAGTTATGAAGAAGTTAAATAAAGTTAATTTTCTTTCTATATCTGTTGGAACTTGTAAATAATTCCTTTTAACAAAGGAAGACCTTAGTTTCAATTTTTGAATGCTTATTTCATAGTCTTATCAATTTATTTTTCTTTTTTGACAGTACTGTACGTAAACTATTAAAGTTTCATGAATTTCTGTTTGGTTCTTTGTTATTTACTGTTGTCTTTATAACCAAAGACTGATAAAGAAGATAAATTTGCAAAAACGTAAAGAACACGAATTTTACTTGGTTCGATAGCTTGAATGTTATCTACGTCCAAGGATCTTACACTTGTGGTTCTACTATTGTCAAGAAAAGAGTAAGCTTATAGAAATTGAGTGCTTCCTAAAACATTTGCAAAGAGTCTACGAACTCTCTTCAATACCCTCAGATAAGTACTCTAGCAACTCTTACACCTTCACTTTATTTCTATCACTCACAGTTATTGATTACAACAATGTGTTCTGGGAACTTTCTGTATGTGTATCTTTTTGACTGATGCTTGTGTCTCTTATATAAGAGTCCGAAGCAAATTGCATTCGGTGGAGCCTTCATAAGTCAAGTACGTGTCATGTGCCCTTCACGTGATCAACTAATGCATCATACTTTGCGAGTGTGTTAATACGCCTATGTTTTTACTTTAGCTTCTGAGGTTGTCTTACTCACATGTGTCACGTCTTCACTTATTTAGGGACAGCTTCACTCTTCTGTTCCTAATCCGAAAGTCTCTTCCTCTTTTTCTTCGATGTTTAGACACTTTCATCATACACAATGCCTCAAGTCTTCTGGTTATTATGTCTTTGTTGAAGATTAGTAGAGAATTGGTGAATATTACCACATTTATTCCCTCGATCTCCATTAATCTTTTCAAAGATCATCAATCTGCGAGATTATCAGAAACCAAAGCTAAATTAAGACTAGGAACAAGTCACGACTAAACTAAGACTCATTCAAACCTAAACGTAAAGACTTATTTGTAGTCAATAAATCTAAGATATTTTGAATCGTTTTTCATCACTCCAACAGCATGATTTTGTTGACTTGACTTAGAAAGTCTTCTCCATTAACACTCGCCTTTGGCCTTTGCATCTCACTAATTTCATCATCAGAAAAAAGAAACATAGGCCAGAAAATTAATTCGTAAACATCGATGAATTCTGAAGGTTGACCGTTGATGATCTTTAATAACTGCCACCTAAGGAAACCACTCAATCTTTAATTCATCTTCTCAATAATGGATCGTCTCATCAAATTTCTACTGTTCCTGCTACTGTCCTTGCTTATATCAACCAATTTCATTCATGGAGCTCCCCCCCTCTCTCATTTTTGCGATAACTCGAGCAATTTCACCAGTGACAGCACCTTCAGAGCCAATCTGAATGGCCTCCTCTCTTCACTTTCCTCCAACTCTACCAATTCCACCCAGTATTATCTTAACGGTTTCTACAACGCCTCTGTGGGCCGGAACCCTGACGAGGTCTACGGCCTCTTCCTTTGCCGTGGTGATGCTACCACTGAGGAATGTAGACATTGTGTTGCTACGGCCACGCGAGAAATAATCCAACTTTGCCCTGCCCAAAAGGTGGCCATTGTGTGGTACAACTATTGTCTCCTTCGTTATGAAAATGATGACTTCTTCACCACCATGGACTCAGGGCGTAGTGTATCTAAGCAGAATGCAAAAAACGTCACAGTGGATAACGTCACTGAAGGGAAGCTTTTTAATGCTGTGGTGATCAACACTTTGGTCCAATCAGCATATGCAGTTACTGCTGCTTCTTCAGGTTCCAAAAGATTCGCTGTCAAACAAAATTTAACTGATTATGGAAATCTTTACACTCTCGTCCAGTGCACACCAGACTTGTCTAAGGGAGACTGTAACCGTTGTCTTCTGATAATTATCGGCCAAATTCCAGACTGTTGTAGTGGGAAGACAGGAGGGAGAGTGTTGACACCGAGCTGTAACTTTCGGTTTGAATTTAATAATCCATTTTACAATCAAACATTTGTGCAGGCACCACCAACTTCGCCTCAGGTTCCTCCTCCTCCACCTCCAACGCCAATATCATCAGAAGGTGATGAAATTTTGATTTATTTATTTTATCAAAATAATTCATTAATTGCTTTACAAGAATTGCATGCATATATTAAAATTGTAGTAGGGATCGATTACTGTAATTAAATCTCAAAAAGGCAACAGAGATCCTTAGATGACATAGCATGGTTTCAAGTGGAACATATTCATGTCATATTTATACAGATAGACTACAAATCGAACATTGGAATTTCATATATAGACTCTTAAATGAAACATATTGATTGCCTTGGCAGGGAGGAGCAGCGTGTCAGCTGTCACAATTGTAGCCATTGTGACTCCAATTTCTGTCTCTGGCGTGCTTTTGTGCATGGGTTACTTATTCTTAAGAAGGCGAAGAAGAAAAAAGTACGAGTCTGTGGAGCAAGAAAATGGTAAAAGATATATATATTCAAAAGATGCTTCTATGTACAATACCTTTTGACTGGTGCTGTAAATAACTTACTACAACTTCTTCTTGGGGTATGTAGTTGGGAACGAAATAACATCTGCGGAGTCCCTGCAATTCGATTTTGCAACCATAGAAGCTGCTACAGATAATTTCTCCGACGATAACAAATTAGGAGCAGGTGGCTTTGGTGAGGTTTTCAAGGTGAGCATTTTGGATACTTGGTTTAACTATACTTGGATTGGTTCTATGAATTCTCTATGGGACACTGTAATACAAGTGAACTGTGCGTTTCACAGGGCAGGCTGCCGAATGGAGAAGAAATAGCTGTTAAAAGACTGTCAAGAAGCTCTGGACAAGGTGTAGAAGAGTTCAAGACTGAAATTATATTGGTAGCTAAGCTGCAACACAGGAATTTAGTGAGGCTTCTCGGTTTCTGTTTAGAAAGAGAAGAGAAAATTCTCGTTTATGAGTTTGTTCCCAACAAGAGTCTCGACTATTTTCTTTTTGGTTTGCATTCTGACATCCTTCACCTTATCTTATATGCCAATTTCCGTTGTGTTAAAGATAAGCCCATGAAAGTTGATTAGGAATCCCAGCTTGCAGTTTGCTTTTTTTCCAACTTGCAGACCCTGAAAAGCAAGGACTACTAGATTGGTCCAGAAGGTACGAGATAATAGGAGGAATTGCTCGAGGAATTCTCTACCTTCACCAGGACTCTCGCCTTAGAATCATACACCGTGACCTTAAAGCAAGCAATATCTTGCTAGATGGGGAGATGAACCCCAAAATATCAGATTTTGGCATGGCCAGAATTTTCGGAGTTGACCAGACTCAAGGAAGCACAAACATAATTGTTGGCACATAGTAAGCTTGAAAGTTTGAAACCATACGACTAGTCTTGCCTGCATATGAAATATTCTCATTAGTTTCTTCTTATATTGCTCTATCTTTTGTGTGTAACTAGTGGCTATATGTCTCCGGAGTATGCAATGCATGGGCAGTTCTCAGTGAAATCTGATGCATATAGCTTTGGTATGCTAGCCCTTGAGATTATAAGTGGCAGGAAGAACAGTTCTTTCAACTCAAGAAGGGGTGGAATGCAACATATAAGGACCAGTGGAGGTAAAAATTCAAAAGTAATCAAATTTGTAAAGCTAAGAAACTATTTAGGGAAATAAATATAGTGCTTAGCACCTTCCATATTTCACAAATTAATCTCAAACTTAATTTTCTGGTAGACTTTTTTAGTTGCTTTTCTTTATATTTTTGCATCTTCTCTTATAAGATATAATGATGACTCTATTGAGAAAATATTATTCAATGTTCAATCTCAGTCCTGTTTAAGGCATAAGAAGACGTTAACAACAAGGATTTAATGGTTATAATAACAAAAGGTTACGAATATGGGAAAGAGACTTGGAAAATGTACTTTGATGTTATAGTAAATATATAAGGCAGTGGAGTAAGTGTTGTACTAATTTCTCCTTATGAAAAATATTTTCCTATAACAATTAAATTGTGATTTTCTTATACTAACAACTTTGTTAAATATGAGACTTGTGATAGATGTCTTTAAGCATCCATGAAAGCAAGCTGAAGCTTAAAAGAAGTATGCAAGGGAGTTTTTGCCACATAACCTATTGGATAGAAAATGGCTTACAGATCTTAGGAGTTAGATAGTAGTGGTTGACTCTAGAGAAAGTTTGCGTTCATTATATAAAAATCAACATATATCCCAACGACATCATTACACAATATGGTCGCACCTTAGGCCTTCTCTATATTAGCCTAATTAATCCACCAAACTTAATTATAAACTATACACCAGATCTGAATGCTACATATATCAAGAAACTTTATGAGTAGCTTAAGATTCAAGCTTGAATTTTTCTTCATACTATTTGTAAAAGAATGGAGTTGGTGAGGTTACAAACATAAATATCAAAATGACATCCATATGCCACGTTTCATCACATCATTATGCACGTATGCATATATCACAATCGATTGGCCTATAATAGCACAATTTACGTTTATGTATCACAATCATTCATATGATTGTAATTATCATTCAAAGAAACCAAATCAAATGCATATAAAATGCGTATGTGACACTTTTCTAATTATTATGTTGTTGTGACCGAACGCCTAAAACTGTCTCAATCTGGGCGCATTACTCGTTGAGCTAGAGGCTCTGAATCACTGTGGGCTCGAGACCCAAATACGTTGAGCTTTAAGCTCTCGATGGCTGCTCCGGTCACAACTGTCATTAACTGATCATGCATTCATGCATGGAATGCATATGTCGCAAAGAAGCAATGTCAATAACACAATCAATCCCAAATAAACACATTCGAACAAATAGTTCACAATTAATCACTTCAAAATCACATATATCACTTCTATCCACAATTCAAACATGGAGGTTCCAAGTACTCAGACAATTTTGCACTTCTATGTCATGTTTCTCCAATACACCGGACCTTCTGTCCGGAATTCACAGTCAGACACAAACCCACCATTATTCTCCACAGAATTATAAACAAAGAATTACAAGTAATTAATAATGGAGAAACCAACTAGGTCACTCACAGTAGCTTCCGCGCTAACGCCTGGAAGTCTCGGCAACATCGGTGGACTGACATTTCAAATGCGCTTCTATCACAAGTCAAACACTCGAATTTTACCCATTGTCCAAATCAGAAATATCTAATAATGCACATGTAGCAATTTCAAAATATGCACTATGCACTTTCGTGACATTCCCGGTAGTATCCCAAAAATTTCCGTCACAGCCTTTCCTTAATATCAGAACTCAATAGGCACTAAAATTATTCACTTTGTTTCAGAAGAATCCCAAGAGTTATTCCCCAAATAGATACAGACTATCTTTATATCGAAACCATATTTTACGCTCAACTAACATCCAAAATTGAGACCCCTTATAAACTGAACTAAACTTCTTTTCTTCATAAAAATTATAGCTCTATGCCTCTAGTTTATACCAAATCAAAAATCACCTTATTTGAATATCTGTACAAAAAGTTATGGTTTTAAAAAAACCAAAACATATTTGTAAGAAGGCAGCAGCTCGCCGCGCCGTGAGGAAGCTCGCTGCGGCGAGGGCGATCGCACACCCCACATCATGGGCACATGCGCCCGCCGCGGCGTGCACGCTCACGTGCGCCGCGACGTGTATATAAACACGTCACGACATGCGAGCCCAATCACCTCTCGAAACCCGATTTTTCAGCACTTTCAATCAAATTCTTCCAATCTTTCAAAACACAATTCATCTTAACCCTAAATCATCACTCACACATCAATTTCCAACTCATTTCAAACCAATATCATTCACAAAAATATCACAATTGTTCCATAATCGGAAATCCTAAAACCAAACATATAATTAACCCATTCTTTAACTTTTAACACTCAAAACATGAATCATTCATCTAATCAAGAGGAATGATGCTTATACTTACTTGATTCGGCTTTAAAATCTTCAAACACTTCATGATTTCCTCAAAACTCAAGCCCTTTCTCTTCTTCTCTTCTTTTCCCATGGTTTCCTCCTCCTTTCCCAATCCAAAGCCCTAATTTCTCCTTTTTATACCCTTACTAAAATGTGAAAAGTCCATTTTGCCCTTTCCATTAAGCCTCAAGTCTTATAGTCTTAAGTGACATGCCCAAATTATCCTTATACAAATTCTTTTAACTTTCCTACTTAAATTCAGAAATTTAAAACCCTTAGGGACTGAATTGAAATTCAATTCCCTCAGATTCACACACTTTCATTGTTTCTTTCATGCCTATCAATTTTCATTTCAATCAATTCATTTACTTTGACTTTCATAAACCTCTCCAAATTTCAATGGCTTATGCTAAAACAAAATTCCTAAATCATGTCATTAATTTATAATGTCAATTGGATAGTCATTTGCAGTACCGAAAATCTCATCGGTACCTACTTAGTCATTTTATGCAGAAAACACAAAAATCACTCCAATTCAATTTTTCAAACACATAAGTCACATTTTTCACAAAAATTTCACTTATAGAAACATATGTCAGGAATTGTGATGAATGCATGTACAATCATGTGCATTTGGAAAATTTTCCATTCATATCAATATAGAGGCCATTTCATGCACGTATATGATGAGATACATGTACACAATCACAATTCGATCCAAATTTACTATTTTATCGTTCCCATTGGTGATGGGATGTTACAATTCTCCCCTCCTAATAAAAATTTCGTCATCGAAATTCATTTTGACACTGAACAAGGTAGGGGTACTGTTATCTCATACACTCTTCTATTTCGTATATCAACATTCTATTCGATGTTTCCTTTATAACATCACAATTAATGTTATCAATAGGTCTCGCAATTCTCTGTTTAGGTATCATACTTCTTCAATTATACCCTTGATAAGTTTCAAAAAATTCGACTCATTACTTCCAATTTCAACACCCCATATATTGGATCAAAACAATCCTAACCATAAAATCACTTATAATGCCATAGTCCCATTTTTTTGCCATCATTTAATATGGACCACTTTATGTCTCACTTAGTTTCCCTTATTACCTTGTATCTTATCGAAATACGCATCGGTATTCGTACTCTGAACCTTTACATCTTTCTCCATAAAGTCACAATTTCTATGTAATCCACTAAAATCCATTCGTCTTTCAAAACCACTTTATTCAAATTTTCTCAATCATTTTACTTACCATTTCACTCACTAATGGTGTCCCAACTTATTCTGACTTTTATTCAGGGTGGTCAACTCTTTTTGTTGTTTCACCCAGAAATTTCTGAATTTGGCTGTAGTCACTTTGCACTATATTCCAGACGTATATGCCTTATACCTTTATCCAAATAGTCTAGGGTATAAGGAACTCAAACATACAATCGCTCAGGTCGACATTCTTAGCCGCCCATTTACTCTTTCGAGGTCCACTTACTAGGACCTCTCTTTATTAGGTAGTACACATTTTTTTATGTCATCAAAATCCTCAAATCCACAATTTGGGCTTTCCTAATTCCTTTTTGCAAAACTGATATTACTTTTCCATAATTGGTAAATGTTCCTTTTTGCTCCCTTTTAACTTGTCACTATACCCTCTTTATTGCACTTGATTGAGTAACCTAATATTCACATATGTGGTGCTCTGCTATGCAATGCTCTACTCGGTACTGTTGATTTGAACACTAAATTTATTAGGACAGGTCCTTCTACACAATCCTTCAATCTTTTCCAATTCCCTTCTTTCGTTAATCTCTACTAATCTGTCTATTTATAGGTAACCATCAAAATTCCAATCCTTCAAACCCATTATTAGCACAACATCGTTCAAGTCATATATTCAAATTCAGCTCATAAGACTACAATTGTCCTTAAGTACACAAAATCAATTTACTATAGCAATAGATTGTATCTTAAACTCTCATGGGAGCCTGTGATAGATAGCAAAATCGTGAATTCCTCAAAATTCTTCTTACTATCCTCATTAATGCAACTACACATATTTCACACACTTGTTCCATATAAACATAGTCATGTTGCTTATTAACACCAATAGATATAACCTCAAAACTCATTGTGCTCATATTAAGTCCTTGTAGACCCTTAAGTGCCTAATTCCTCAATACAATATTATTTTCACTAGTTATACTCTATTTGTTATTGAATTCCCTTTTTCTCGAGAATTTCAACAGTTCTTTTAATTTCCCTATGATTCCACATTGATTTATGCCATTGTCAATTCATTAATACCTATTGTTCCCCACATTTTGATTTATCTATCAACAGAACTTCCTGTGTTGGAAAACCCACTGTCAGAGGTACTTTTTGTGGTTCTAAAAAAAAATATTTCCACAGCCTATGATGTGATCCAAATTCACTTCACATTAATAAGATTGTATCTTTAAAATGCTGAAATTCACTTATATAGTTGGATACTTGACATCCACAAAAGATATACACTCCCAATAACCTTTTCTAAATCTTGTACTAAAATCTTTGCTATGGATGAAATTTTCAAATGTTCGCTTTTGACTCACTGGTTATTCATTTCAAAATTTATTCCCTCATTGATCATACATTGAATTTACCAATTTATCCTTTCACATTGATTTCTTGGTACTAATCACACTATTATCTATAACCCCTTGTTTATCAATTGATTCCCATGATTTCTTTGTATCTCAAGAAAAAGCATATCAATTCGTATCACAATTAATATGATCAAAAC
>JANZLK020094744.1:0-10068 GCA_026937615.2 Erythroxylum glaucum
CTTTAATCATGAATTTAACCCTAGAATCACTATACCCATTCCGTTCTTAGCCTTTCTAACCAATAACCCAAACAAAAGCTATATTCATCAACAATTGTAAGGAAATATGTTGAACCATTAATATTTTTTTTTGGAAGGGCCCTCAAAGGTCCAAATGTAGTAACTCAAAAGGTTTTGTAGCTGTGATATTATGCTTACCAAAAGGTTTTCTAGTTGTTTTGCCAAAGGACATGTTTTGCAAAAGAAATTAGGTATTTTCGAGCAATGAAAGTTCAAATGTTCCAAAACCTTCGAGGATATATGAGTGAATCTACAGTGTAATAAACCATAATCATTGATCACATTACAAAAAATATTTTTATCGAGATAAAATTTTAAGGAAAGACCTTTCTTGGTTTTTGGTGGTAAGAAGTGGTGTGGTTGAAGCATATCTACACCTCCAATTTCCATGCAGCTAGCCATGCCATAATCAGGAGTGGGGTCCTGTAAAAACACCATGTTGGTCATGAAAATTACAGCTAAATTGTTTTGTTGTGCACGTTTACCAATAGACAACAGATTGTGGTGAAACGTAGGGATATAAAGTACATTTTCTAGCATTATTTCCTTGGTTAAATCTACATTTCCTACTTGATTAACAGAGGTTAAAGATCCATCTGGAAGAGTCACAGGTGTAAAGTAGTGTATTTTTACTGGGGTTTTGAGTTTGGTTTTATCAAAGGTCATATGGGTGGAGGCTCACGAGTCTACTATCCATGAACCATGATCATAATTAGTGCAAACATTATCATTGTGAAGAGAATTAATACCTGTGTAGCTATTGAATGCTACGTGGTTTGCCTTAATCATACCTTTTCCTTTTACTAGATTCATCAGCTCCTGTACTTATCGAGATAATATAGTGAGTTCAGTTTCAGCTTCAATTGTCTCGGCATTTTGACTCCCCTGTCCTATATCTAAGGGACTCTCAACTGCAGCTGCTACATGGAACTCTATTTCTCTTGTCCTTTTATGTTTTAACTCCTTAAACCAATCCGACTCTCTGTGGATTTTGAAACATGTCTCCACCGTGTGACCTTTTCCATGACAATTAGTGCAGTATTTATCATCCCTTTTAATGAATCTCCTCTTTGTTGTTGATCCAGATGTGAAGTTACTTTCCTTTGCATCTCCCTTTCTGTTTCCACTAGATTTCACACTAAGAGCAACATTTAATTGACCAATTTCATTTAAATTCCCAGAAAAATCCCTTTATTTTTCAACTATCAGTACCTTGGAATAAACTTTACTTATATAGGGAAAAGGATCATACAACATGATTTGGCTAATCACATTTTGATAATCATCCCTTAACCCCATTTAAAAAATGAACCAGCTTGGTGTTTTCTTCAACATTTCCACTTGTAGTACTGATTTCACAAGAACAAGTTTTAAAAGGCATAACAATTCCAAGATCGTCCCACAACCGTTTTAGCTTGTTAAAATAGTTAGTTACAAAATCGTTTCCCTGTCTCAAGTTATTGATACTTTGTATTAATCGGTAGATTTGGGGTCCATTACTTTCTCTAAACCTATTTCTTAGTTCTTCCCAGAGGTTTCTCGCAGTAGTCATAACTAAAAAAGATCTCCTTAGACGTAGAATTTAAAAGCCAACATGTTACCATAGAATCAATTGTTCTCCATTTCTTCAATAGTTGTAGGTTATTTTTTGGTTCCTTGCAAGCTCCATTAACGAACCCATATTTGTCCTTGGCTTTTAGGGCAATGGTCATTGTTCGACTCCACTGTAGGTAATTTGTTTCGTCAAGTAATGTGGCTACCAATATAGCTCCTGGATTTTCTGATGCTGTCATTTCGTACGAATTAAGCTCTTCATCTCTAGGTTGGAGTCGATTTTGTATATCGCTGTTCTCACTTTCGTTACTAGCTATACTGATAATTTTTGGATATCAGGAGCTCCTCCGCTTTGATCCCAGGAGCTTCTCTGCTCTGATACCATGTAGGAGACAAAGAATAAGGATTGAAGCTGGTGAGAAAGGAATGAATCTTTATTCATGATTTGTGAAGATATATATACACTTGATTCCTTGTTCTCTCTCTTTAATGTTATTCTACCATAATAAATCTAACAACTTGTACTGTCTAAATAAAAATGAAGAATAATGAATAGTAAAAAAGGGACAAACAGAATTGATGAGGTGTCTCGCTATAGTTTCTCTGTGTTGCCATTTGTTGGTGTTGATTTTTCTTGTGAGTCCAACATATCTATAGACATTTTTGTCAGAACTCAAACATGAACCCTACTCTAGACGAATCTCACATGAACCATGTTGAGGAAGGAAAAGACAAGATCATTGGATATGATATGCAATTTCCACTTGGATCTGTACTCCTTAGGACACTAAAAGTAGAAATTGAGCTTGGCGTTTTCGAGATTATAGTTTTAGAGAGTTTGGATGCTCATCTCTCTACTTCAGACATTGTAGTCAAGATTTGCACACAAAACCCTGATGCACCCTTGATGCTAGACCATATTCTAGGGCTTTTGGCAAGCCACCAAGTGCTTCGTTACACTAGTATGGATGGCCTGATTGTATTACGTATCTCGGATCTACATGAAAGGATTGAAAATGAAGGTAATGTGGAATACCTAGATTTCGATTCCATCTCTGATTCCGATGCCGATTCTGAGCTCTAAACGTCTTCGAATCTCCCGGGACCTTTTGGGAAAATGTTTCCCGACACTGGTCTAGGCCTTTCTACAGTTTTCTCAATACGTAAACTCCCCTAACGGGTTAGGGATTCCTTATGCTTACGATTGATATAAGCAACTGTAGGAAACCTTAACCTTTATATAGCTTTCATATCAGGCTTCCCCATCATAAAGCCAATATAGACCCGGTCCACACTAATTGGGACCTATTTTTTTACCCAAACTTTGACTCATTAATCTATATCATTTATTGGGCCACTTTATTATCTTTATCTAGATCAAATTGCGCAACTTAACCGATAATTTATTTAAAAACCAAAAAATGCAATTAATGTTGTACAACTCTATAGGAAAAGGACAAAATTGTCCCTAAGGACAAAAATGTCTAACAATCTCCCCTTTGGACAAGCATTAATTACAGTTTTGACTCTAGTTTAAAAATAGTTTAAAAACTCGATTAAACCTCGACTAAGTTTTTTAAAAACAAAACATTTGATCCAAAGATAATGAAAGTCCATTATTATGTCCTGCAAGGCTTTTGATTCCTAAAAGTATTAGATACATGTGTCATGTGTGACATAGATCCAATACAATTACGAATATCTAATACCTCACTAACATGAATGGGAAAATGGAGTGTGGCAAACTATGATGATACTTGTATGATCTAAAATGTATCATCTTCCTTTGTAGGTCTCGATTTCTCTAACTTTATGCTAAGCTGCATCTGCTAAACTGCAATAAAGAAATCATGTTTTCTCTCACTGGATGCTAAACAACATTAGAGAATATGTTCTCCAACTGAATGCTAAACAGCATTAGAGAACTCCTTTATGGGATCAAAACCTCATATCCCTCTATGTCATACGAAACTTTAAGGACATCCATACAAACTTTATGTGTTTAATGACATAGATACAGGGTCAATCTTTATATATGCCCTATGAACTTTAAAATGCTTGAGATTAACACAATTCCCAAGACTTCCATATGTATTATGACTATGTACAAAACCAATTATTACTGAGGATAAAAGAAAATGATCATTTTCATTAACAAACATCCATAATGTCATAATACATCACAATACACAAAATATTAAGAAACAAATACAATGATTCCTAACTAATGCTGTCTAAGGACTTCAACACGCCCATACTGGATACATGTCTGACAAACACTAATGGGTAAAGTCCTTTAGTCAAGGGATCAGCCAACATTTCCTCAGTCCTGATGTGCTCCACTTCAACGTCACCCTTCTGAATCAACTCCTTTATGGTCAAATATTTGACCTCTAAATGCTTAGACCCTGTGATATTCTTGTTGTTGTTACTGAACAACACTGCAGCAAGATTATCACAGTACAACGGAATGGGTCTAGCTATGGAATTCACCACAGACAACTCAGAAATCAAGTTTCTGAGCCAAACAGCCTGTGTAGCAGCTCCATAACATGCAACAAACTCTGCATGCATGGTGGAGGAAGTTGCCAGTGTCTGCTTGACACTCTTCCACGATACCGCACCATCTGCCATCATGAAGATGTATCCTGATGTGGACTTGTGATCATCTGGACACATAGCAAAATCAGAGTCCGTATACCCTGTGAGGGTCAAATCGTCGACTTTCCTGTATGTCAACGAATAGTCCTTGGTACCCTTCAAATATCTCAACACTCGTTTGACTACATACCAATGGTCCATACCAGGGTTTGCCTGATATCGACCTAACAGTCCAACGACAAATGCAATATCTGGTCTAATGCACACTTGTGCATACATCAAGCTACCTACTGCACTAGAGTACGGAATATTCCTTATAGCCTCCCTCTCAACTGCATTCTTTGGACACTGTGCCAAAGATAATTTCTCTCCACGAGAGATGGGTGCTACAACAGGTCTACAATCAGTCATATTAAACCTTCATAGCACTCTCTCAATGTATGCATTTTGCGAGAGACTCAATGTGTGTTGAGATCTGTCTCGATGAATCTGTATACCGAGAACGAAAGATGCTTCACCTAAATCCTTCATGTCAAAATGTTTGGCCAAAAGTCGCTTTACTTCATGCAACATGGCCAAATCATTCGACGCGAGCAAGATATCATCGACATACAGAAGTATGAAGATGACTCTGCTCCCCCTGACCTTATAGTATAAGCATCTTTCGACTTTGTTTTCCACAAAGCCTAATGAGGTCAAAACCTCATCAAACTTCAGGTACCATTGTCTGGAAGCTTGCTTCAAACCATATATTGACTTATTCAACTTACAGACCTTTTCAGTTGCTTCTGGATCCTGAAAACCTTCAGTTTGTTCCATATAGACCTCCTCATAAAGGTCACCATTCAGGAAAGCAGTTTTAACGTCCATTTGGTGCAGCTCCAAATCATAATGAGCTACCATTGCCATCATCACTCTAAATGCATCCTTCGAGGACACAGGAGAGAATGTGACATTAAAGTCAATTCCCTCCCTCTGAGAGAATCCTCTGGCAACAAGATGCGCCTGAAACCGTTCAACTTGACCCTGTGTGTCCTTCTTGGTCTTAAACACCCACTTGTAATTGACAGGCCTGCAATGTTGAGGTAAATCAACAAGTTCCCACACTTTATTATACCTCATCGATTGCATCTCATCCTTCATTGCTTCCCACCACCTATCCGCATGAGGTCCAGAAACGACTTCTGTAAAAGTCACTGGATCCACAACATGTCCTATATCATAGTCATGTTCTCCTAAATAGACTATGTAGTCCGATGAGATAGCAGGTCGCCTTTCTCTAGTGGATCTACGCAACTGTATGGCCTCTTGTACCTCAGAAACCTCCTCCTGAATAGGAGTAGGTTCCTGTACCTGCATAGGTACAGTACCCGAGCCTACATCCACCAGAGCCAACTGTATGACAGGCTGTGGACACATAATGATTCTAGTATCCTTCCTGCTATCTACTGGAGGATGTGAAGATCCTCCTTCATCGTAGATGTCGTGTTCCAGAAACTTTGCCGTCTGTGACTCCACTATTCTGGCTCCTCCTTCTCTACAGAAAAATCTGTAGCCCTTCGAGTGGTCAGGATAACCAACAAAATAGCAACGAGTCGAACGAGGCTGCAATTTACCTTCATGAGGATTATACAACCTTACCTCAGCAGGGCAGCCCCACACACGAATGTGGGCTAGACTTGGCTTCCTTCCAACCCAAAGTTCAAAAGGCGTCTTTGATACTGATTTGCTCGGGACTCTGTTCAAGATGTATAATGCTGTCTTGATGGCTTCACCCCAAAGGTATTCGGGTAGGTTAGTCCTGCTCTGCATTGACCCCATCATGTCCTTCAGGGTGCGATTACGCCTTTCGGCCACAGCATTTTGCTCAGGACTACCTGGCATAGTGAACTGAGCCACTATTCCAGCTGATTCCAAACACTTGGCAAACGGACCTTTTTCTTGTCCTGCAATTCCATATCTGCCATAGATTCCCCTCCTCTATCAGATCTGACAATCTTTATTGATTTTTCCAACTGGTTCTCAACTTCAGTCTTAAAGATCTTGAATTTATCAAGAACTTTAGACTTCTCTTTAAGCAGGAACACATAACCATAACAGGAATAATCATCTATAAATGTCAGAAAGTACCTAGCATTGCACAACGTGACTGTATAAGGACATCACATCTGTATGTATGAGGTCCAATAATCCAAAAGCGCGGGTTGACCTCTTTTTCTTTATCTTGGTCAACTTACCCCTACAATAATCGACACATGTCTCTAGATCACTAAAGTCCAGAGTTGGGAGAATGTTATCCTTTATCAATCTCTCAACCCTTTCTCTGGAAATGTGGCCAAGGCGTTTATGCCACAACATGTACGATGTTTCCTTTATGCGGGTTCTCTTTCGAGTAACAGGTTTAGCAACAAAATAAGAGGCATACATTTCATTAGGAGTCAGACACATTCCATATAATCCATATGATAAGAAGGCAGTACCAACATGTTTTGTATTGATAGAAATATTTACAACTGTACTATCAAATACAAAACGAAAACCTTCTTTATCCAAAACTGATACAGAGATCAGATTCCGTCTAAAAGACGGTATATAAAATGTGTCCTGTAAAACTAGTACAAACCCTGTATCAAGGTTTAATCCTACATCCCCTACGTACAAACATCTACCTCTTCATTATTGCCGACCATCAGCTTCTCCTCCTCCTTGGTCGGCCTTCTCTTGGATCTGAACCCCTGCATTGTGGAAGTAATATGGTTAGAAGATCCACTATCTAACCACCAAAAACTTGATGTGGTTATAGCAACATTGGATTCATGAATCATGAAGGCCGAGGAGTTACTTGATAGATCCTGTTTAACTAACCACAACTTGTACTTCTGGGATTCGGACTTCCTATGGCCCTTCTTCTTGCAGAAGAAGCATCTCGTCTTCTTAAGGTCATGTGGGCCCTTCACAATGCTGGACTGCCCACTCTGATTCTGAGGAGAGGGTTTAGATTTCTTACCCTTATCCTTACCTTTAGACTGCTGGGGTTTAGCCTTCCCCTTACCCTTCGCGGCTACATACATAGCTGAATGAGGAGAGCTCCTGATCTTCTCTTCTGTTGTAGCACACTGGGAAATTAAAGCATTAATGTTCCAATTCTCATCCTGTGAGATGTAGGAGGTGGCCAACATCTCAAACTCCTTAGGAAGAGTATTTAGTGCCAGATGCACTATCAGTGAGTCTTGAATTATTATATCTAGTGCCTTCAGCCTACTCTGAAGGTGCACCATCCGGATGATATATTCTTAGACTTCTCCCTCTCCAGTGTACCTCATGGAGAAAAGTTCCTTGATCAAGGCACTTTGCTCAGCATGAGAAGAGACCTTGTACCTATGGGATATACTGTCCATCTCACGAGCTATTGTCTTGTCCGAAAATCTACTCACCAGATGATCTGGTATCGACCTCCTAATGGTCAAATAGCACAGTCTGTTTGACCTTTCCCAGGTCGCCATTGCTACTTTGTTAGCTTCTGAGTTGACATCTGTAAGTGGGGAAGGCCTCTCTACATGCATGGCCATACTGATATCTGCTATCTCCAATGCGAAATCTACGTCCTTCTTCCACTTCTTGAACTTGAAACTGTTCAAGGTTTCAATAGTAACAACATTATTGTTGACTAAGAAGGTGACTAAAGAATAGAAAAGACAATGTTAAAAACAGTATAAATGTAGGATAACAACGATACTCAAAGCATTAAAGGATCTCTTCTGAAAATCTAATCACACATATTATGAAACACCTTTGGGCTGAATACATAATATATGCAATTAGATTCCCATATAAAAGCGATCAAAGTACAAACCATCAACTCTCATAATACTACCACCTTTGGGTGAATAGACCATTTAAGCAACGGCTTTCCTCTATCAAATGCCTTTATGAACATCTCAAAATATTATATAAGGTCAACACCTTTGGGCAGAATAACCAAACATAAGGTTAAAGACATCCCCAAACATGTTAGCAGATCAATCTAAAATACTGACTTGAAAGGCCACTTTGGTGTCTGCATTCTCATCAGTACCTTAGAAAGTTTACACACACAAGGGATACAACTTTATGTCATCCTCACATTCTATATGGGCATAATGTATGTGAAAATCAGTCATAAATGAAGAAACCAGAAATCAGTCATAAATGAAGAAACCAGATTCACAATCAATTAATCACACACTAACACTGAAAACATTGTCTTTAAACTTTATTTGAGAATTTGAAAAATATAAAATATCTCAATCGGAGTGTTTACTGTACTTTTTGAATACCGAACCTACCACACGAGACATTAGACCTTAAGTGTCTCCCTCATGTGCTATTCGAAGTACAAAAATACACTCAAAATTCGCTTTAAAAATTTTTAAAACTTTTCCGGAATTGAATTACCAACGTAATAAATCCAAAAATTTTAAAAATTACTTAAAAAATTTTCTCGAACCCGAAAACTGACCCAAAAGGACCCAGGGCACCTTTAAGTTTCTCTTTTTTTAAAACACTATAGCTGATGTCAGTCGGTCGACGTGGCAATCCACGTCAGCGCGGGTGCGCAAACCGCACGTGCACTGTACGTGCGAGCACAGACACGCACACTAGGGGGCCTAGCTTGTGTCCGGCACGCGCCAGCCATGCGCACACGCACAATCACTGTACAGCGCATGCGTTGCACACATCGACACGTGTCCCAGATCCAGCGATCCATTTGTTACGTCAGATGTTGCGCATGTCACGCATGCGCCCGATGTTCGATACCCGTGGGAAAGCGTGCAATGCCACTTGGCCGCAAGTGATTGGAGTGTGTGCGTACCACGTCTTCCCCGACCCCTGTATCAACGTCGGGCGCGTGCAACGTTGCATCGCCCTCTGATGAGAAGGGCGATTTTTGGTGACCTGAAAGCCAGTTTTTCACTCCGTTTTGCCTATTTTTGATTCGTTTTTCGTAGCTAGGCTTATGTATACTACTTTTATGTAATTATTTATGTAAAAAAGCTAAAAAGTGAATCAAAAAATGAAGAAAATTGTAATGAATAGAAACCAAAAAACCTTCGTTTTCTGTCAACCCGATCATGTAACCACTCTGATACCACGTGTAATACATAGCACAGACCCTATTACGTACCCAGGATCATACATGAAAGGGTAAAAATGAAGAAAATGCGGAATACCTGATTTCGAGTCCATTCCAACTTCTGAAGCAATTTTCACCATCCAAACGAGCTCCGATCCTCCCGGGACAGTTGAGGAAGTTGTTCACCGTCGTTCGATCTAGGCCTTTCTACAGTTTCTTCAAAACATAAGCTCTCTTATCAGGTCAGAGAACTCTATGCTCGTGAATGATATGAGTAACTGCAGGAGACCTTGACCTTTATATAGCTTCCATATCGAGCTTCCCCATCATAAGGTCGATATGGACCAGGTTCACACTGAAAGGGATCCATTTTACTCCTAGATTTCGTCTCATTAATTTAGATCATTTATTGGGCCACTTTAGTACCTTTATCTGGATCGAATTACGTAACTTAATCGGTAATTTATTGAAAACCAAAATTACAATTAATAACTGTCCATTTAAAGGAGAAAGACAAAAATGCCCTTAACCTTAAAGGCACAATTGTCTAACATTCATTACCTTTTCACATGTTTTCAAATTCTTCCAACCAATTTGACCCTGTTTGACAATAAATTAATTGCATTAGTTATTAGCTAATTTGTTCGTTGATTCTCCCAAGTGTTAGTTGATAGTTGATTATATCAACTGATTTGACTAGGAAATTATATTAGTTATTTGTTATAGATATTTAGTAAAAT
>JANZLK020097753.1:0-16490 GCA_026937615.2 Erythroxylum glaucum
TATTTTCTCCGAAAATATCTAACAAAGAACTACTTGAAAACTTGCAAAGGTAGTAGAACAGAAGATTGCAAGTGTATTTCCACATCCGTCTTCTTTGGATGGTTACTCCTGTCAAGTAGCCCTCCTCTCCTTTTTTGTATTTGGAAATTGGATTGGATCGATGCCTAACCCGATATTATTCCACAGGCTTAGACGTTTCTTGTCATATTAGTGGACTTGCAAGGAAAGAGGAAAGACTTGATTTTGATCGTTGTCTAGAAGGAAAGACTTGATCTTGGTCATTTACTTGAGAAAATCCACAGGCTTAGACATTTCTTGTCATATCAGTGGAGTTGCAAGGAAAGACTTGATTTTGATCCTTGTCTTGAAGGCAAGACTTGATTTTGATCATTTTCTTGAGAAAATCCATACGAAGTAGTTGCAGAGTAGATGTCTGTAGGTAGAAACACCACCCGTCTATTGATAGGTTCTGGGAAATGGATCAGATTCAGGTAAACACAAAGTAATTAATCAATAATTCAAATTAGGATTTGGAAAGCGGTTGTTGAGGAAAATAAGAATGGGATTTGCTTAGAATTGATGGTTCTCAACAATAGTGTAGAAGAATGGGGAGAAAGATGGCTGCCTGGAGCTAAAGACATGGTCATCGGTATCTTTAGTTAGCTCCTCTTAGTTGGAATTTCAGCTGAAATAGTGCAAGTAGAGAGAGAGCTTTAGCTAGTTAGGCAATGAAAGGTTGTATTAATTGTGAAGAGAGGAGTTCTTCATTTCTACTATCAGTATCAGCAATTGCTGCTAAGAATGGAGAACGAGGAAGAAAGAACAGACTTGGATTGATTGCATGGTGGCTCTAATGGGATGAATAGTTATTCAAGAATTGCTTTATGGCTACCGATATTCACTAATCACAAATTACATAACTCTTTTTCATTCTAATATTATAGTTGTATGAACAAATTTCCCTGCTTTATCGAATCCTTTTCATTTTCACAAGCCAAATCCCCATGAGCATTATGGTAACATATTCATAACAAGATGAAACTACATCTACTAATTGCATTTGAGAAAACAAAGCCATGAAAACTTGGTAAAAAGAACTATGATTTGAAGTATAAAACCACAAATGTTTGAAGCTAGAGATATTGCAGTCTATGGACAAGAAATGTTCAGTTCAGAAAAATGGGAACCACAACTGAGTCTTGCAGCCTTCAAACACCTTCAAAGCCATGAGCTTTTCTCCAAATCCGGTTGTAAGTCAACTCCATAAAAGCACCAACCAACTCTATATCTTCAAGTTCTTATTATTTCTATGCAAAAGGGAAGGATTGTTTGATAGGCGAATCATCTGAAATATTATCCTATAGGACTAGCAGGGATAGATAACAAACTTGGATAAGGAAAATGAAAAAGGAGAGGAAAAACCTCATAAACTCATAAGCTATGATCTGTTTAGATGAGCTGTTAAAGGCATCATTTGTCTGACCATCTTCTTTTTCAGACTGCTTTCCTTCCCAAATCATCAAAATCCAAAAATAAGCCACTGTCAAAGCTCTTCTTTCCCTATTTATTATATAGTTTACAATACCTTCTTAATGATAATAAAGCACCATATCTGCAACAGCATAAAAGATAAGTAACAAGAGGATGCAGAATACAAGAAAAAATTGATCAAGAGAACGATTGATGCAATCGTACTTAAAGATTACTTCTTCAAGCTATTACTTGACAGGACTTTCTTCCCATATGGACTTGTCTGGAGCATTGGAGCAAGGGGTTTTATGGCATCCACCAATGCATCGTGAGGAGCTCCCTGCTTAACAAATGGAAGGAAGTATCAAATTTGGTTCACAGCGAATTGGATTTGCTTTTCCCTTTGTACTATTATCGATTTTATTCTACTGGAATCAATCTGTTAACTAGTGCAAGTAGACTGATTCTTCTGCGAATTTTTTCTAAACAGGGAGTTCGTGTCGAATAGTGATTGTACTAACCTTCGACCACTGCAATGCTGCTTGGACAACATAATTCCCATAAGGATCTTGCATGACATGATCCAAACGAGAGTTATTTATTAGTTCCCCGATAATACGAGCATGGCTTTTGTCACCCCCATATTTCAGACATTTCTCCACCACGTTACTGCTATATTTTTGCATGGACAAGTCCACGTAGTTACCCTCTAACTGATCAAGAATATTTTCTGTTGCCCAAGGTAGTTGGAGCTCAAAAACAAATTGCACAACATAGTTCCTGCAGAAATTGGAATAGAAGTTTCTAGATCTTGCACTAGTCGAAATACAAATTCTCAAGAACAGAACAAATTTTATACGCTTGATAAAAGGGCAACTCATACTTGTCCTTGGCTCAAGATGATCATATACATAAAGAAATTATGATAAAGGTCTTCTATGATAAGTCTATTTTGTCCAAAGAAGTCCAAAGCTATCCTCTTTTTTGGTTTGAAGCTTTAATGTTCCCAAAAAATTACGTGATAGAAAGAAGGGCAGAATGCAAGATCCTTAAAATAATCACAGCTATCATTAAACGTCTCTTCAGTCCATGCTTTGAAGCAAGTTAACAAAGCATCTTTAGCATTTATTTATGTTCACCGCAGAATTCGTCAGCTTGTATTCAGAAGTTTATAACATTTTGATGGCTGACCAGGCCATCACATGACAAAATCTACTCACGGTGGGAGGTCATTCAGCTTTACTGATACACTTAAGCTTGAATGAAAAGCAAAATAGAATAAGAGAGTTATAGGTTACCCAAATGGATCTTGGGAAAGGATGAGGGCACTTGATGTGATCTCACAAATCAAGCGACGTCTTTGCTCACCATCAAAATGATTAAGGCATTTCTGAAGTACACAGCATCCATGCCGATCTGTTGCAAGCTCAACACAGTTGGTTATAGTTGCTTCAAAAAGGAACTGCAAAAGAAATTGCAATTCGTATTTCAGACTCAATATGCAGATGAGCATGGTAAGAATCAAAATGTCAAGTTATTTAGGCACTCTTGAAAATGAGCTTAATCTACATCAATGTATTATTATCATGAGGTAATGCAACTTAGGACATCTCTAACTTGGAGCAACATGTCCTGTAGCTCCTATATTTCCTCCTGCTCAATCCTGAGGATGGATATAGACCTAGGCTTAGGAGAATCATCAATCTCTACAAGTTAAAAAGAAGTAAAAGCATAATCCAGCCAGGCAATAGAAACAAAGGCCAGGACCTATGCTTATGTGGCTGTAGTTGTCATAAAGGAAAACAGACATCTAGAGGAGTAAGTGAACAGAAAAACAATGGATGGACAACTCTCTCTCTCTCACACTCACACGCAAGCACAAGCACACACTCGTACCCACACGCACACCTATGCAAACACCTAGAAATACTCATGTGCATGCATAAATAAGCAATTGCCAAATATTACTGAAAAGAGGATAACCAGTCACTCCCCTTTATTTCGGTGGTTTTAAATGTTATCGGACCCGTATGAAGACAAATTGATCTAAGAAATTTTAGATGGATGTTCCCACAGCACAACAATAGTAGAAGTTTTAGGTGTATATATATGGCCATTACCTCTCTGTATTCAGGCATCAAGTACTGCAAACACCGCTGTGCAACATGGTTACCATTCATGTTTTTAATCAAAGTTACCATACCAGGCTTCAGCGAGGAGACAATGATAAAAAACTGCTCTGCAGTCTTAACGGTTTCAATAACCTTTTGCACTGCCCGGGTCCTGCATTTAGGAAAGTAATTTAGAGATAAAAAAACTGAAGATCTACGCCATGTTGATTCCACTATTAAGTTCACATAAAAGTGCCCGTGGATACATGAGAGAGCACGCACATACACACATTGATATATATATATATATACACATATACAGAGAGAGCTAACCCATGCATATCACATGAAATTCTAATAAGCTCCCCGGGTGTTCTTGTAATGGTACAAAGTAGCTGTATTCGTTGATCCTCATCACATACTTCAAGTAGCTTCTGCACTAGGTAATTTCCAAAAGGATCTGTCATCAACTCAACCATGTGGTCAATTATCTCAAGGAAAATCTTTTCAATATCCTCTGTTGAGCCCTCAGAAAATTTTCTTTGCAAAAAGCGACAACCATGTTGGTCCTTGGCCATGAGATATATTCTACCTGTTACCTCATCCATGGTGTTATATTTCTGAGGCTGGGGCCAAGAACTATCATTTTTGTGAAGTTTAATTTCGGGAGACACAATAAATGAACTTAAATGATCTAGCTGAAAACATCCAGCACTAGAAGAAGGTTGGTTTCGCTGCAGACAGTGATCTGACAGAACTTTCTCATTCTGGTTGAGAGGAACAAATGATTCATCTCGTCCTGCTGGACCAAACTTTGCAGTTTTGAATGTGTTCAGCCCTTGGGATCTTGTAAGGATTTTGTCAGGGGAAGTATGATTTCCAACTTTATCCACAACATGAATAGCATGCAGTGTGGAGTTTAAACCCCTTGTTGCTGCACAATTGCTCCAATATGGCTCCGGATTAGATTGTTGAGATTGAGGACACAGTGGAAGCTCAAAAGATGATTGCCTCACATTCTGACTCATCATCTTGGTAGCAACAGTGCCAGTTGTTTGGATATGATGTTGATCCTCACATCCCTGATTGTGCAGTTGCTGCAGATACAGAAACTGTTGTTGCATACTGTGATATTGTTCCTCCTCAATATTGCTCCACCAGATACGGGGATGACTTAACTGCTGTGAGTGTATGTAAGGAATGGCAGGTTGCAAATCCGGAAAGTAATGCTGTTGATTAGACATCCAAGGATACTCAGGGACAGCTAAATTAGGAAGATATTGAAAACTCTTACTGCCATGCTCTATCGGCCCTGAAAAACTTTCGACCAGCTGAGGCTGACAATAACCAATAGACCTCTGCTTCAGTTCAAGATTATCTGACTTGAACAAATTTGTGTTTCCATGTCCTACTTTTTTCATGTTAAATTCATTAAAACTGTGGGGTTCTGCTGATCGAAAAGTGCGGGTGAACATCACAGGTATGTTTGTATTAGAAAGTGAATTTTTTGCACAGTTTGGGTACAGGCAATCTAGCAAGATAGCACAAGCTCGTGAGGAATTATAATTGGCCAAAGAACTTGCGTCACTTAAATTTAGTTCAGCAAATGTCGAGGTTAACAATTGGTCATCAGGTAACATTTCTTGCTCCTGTTTGACCCTCCTGGCTGGAGATCCTTGAGCATTTTTAACTAACAGTACGTTATCATCAAGGCTACCATTTCTATGAAGTTTTTCAGTCAAGCTACCGGTACCATTTAAAGATGCAAGCCTAGGTCCAGTTTCTTCCAAATGTGAATGACCAGAAGTGGCATTGGGTATCTCTCCTAAAAGCTTTTCAAATTCATCAAACTCAATTTCACTTCTTTGATCTTCCATTTACAAAATGGAAAAGTGCCACAGTTCCCTTTCCGCCAAACTAGTTAAATGTTTACGAAGTAGGGCAATGCAGCGCAGGAAAAATTCTGAAACATAAGAAATGATCATTAGCAAAACTATATCAAAGCAACCAAGTAATGGACTCTGTCAGCCAAAATACGCAAACACATAAATCGACACCTTCGCTTCTAGCATGATCAGAAGAAACCAGTGCAATTATGGAATTACATTATCGAACAATGAGCTGAAACGTATTCAAGTTTGTTGAATGCCACACAAGAACCGTACTAAGTTGATATAAGAAATATTCATTTTAGAATCTGACAGCACCATAAGGATTTTACTCGAGAAAATCAATCGATGATAACAACTTCAGTTCAAAAAGAGCGGCCGGAAGTCACTCCGGAGACATGATCGTCATCGTGATCGTCAAAATGATCAGACCATGTCAAAGAACATTTTCCTCGATTTCCACGTTCCCCTGAATGACAAAAAAAGGGAAGCTAGGAACAAAATACCAGATAAATCTCATAGTCGAGAAAGAATTCAAGTAAAGGCAACAATTCAAAGACAAAACAAAACCCAGAAAATCAGAATCTTGATCATCAGAGACAAAAACTGAAAGAAAGGAAAAACAAAAGACTGAATTTTGACGAGAATCCTCAACCAAACAGCACAAACAAGAGAAACCCAATTGAGCAAACAGCAAAAGATAGCAATGTGGAAAGGAAGGAAGAGTTAAGGCTTACCAGTGAGAGAGGTGTCATTAGAGAGAGCAAAGAACTTTATTTTGTTTCTTAACTTAATACACAAATAACTGAAAGAGAAATGCAAAGAGAGTGTTGGTAAGGTCAGGGAGATAGGCGGCGTGAAGAAGAGGTTTTCATTTCATTAGGACTCATAAAGAGACAGAGAGACATACCATAGAGAGATTGCAAAGGAATGAAAAGATTTGGCCTTTGGCTTTATATAACTATTGATTGCATGTATGTAAAGTACAAGACCTTGACCTTAACAAAAAGCACCAACTTGGAACACTAAACTGAAACTCTCAGCCCAAACTCCAACACTTTGGTCACGCCAATCATCCTCATGCATGACACCAATGTCTTTTCTTCTTCTTATTATTATAATATATGGACCACGAACTTTCTCAAGTCATTATAATACTAAGAATAATGTTCTTGCACGTTCACTTTCTTTCTTTCAACCCCAAGAAGCTTGTAAACCTGAATTCTAAACAATATTGGAATGCACAGGCTTTCAAACCATATAAAGACTAAAAGAATATAGCTACAAAGATGGATTTTTAACGTAGATTAATTAAAATACTTAGCAACTTCACAATTCAAAGTTTTAGCTCAAATTGGCTGCTTCATAAGAACTTTTGTTGAGGTGATTAGATGACAAATTTAGTTTTAAGCTTTTCACTATTACTTGGTTATAGCAATGCAATGGAATGGCAATAGTAACTTCCATTGAAGAATTAACAGATGAAGTACAGGCATAGATATGACCACGTTTCAATCTTACAACACCGTTTAGTCGTCAAAATAACAGTTGTAACTGACTTTTGGCAAGTAACATAATTTCTTTTTTAACTCTTTCTAAATTTCTGGATAGCATTCTTGTCACCATCGATTGGCATCAGAGACCTTCGACAGTAGAATGCACTGTAGCTGCAAGAAGCACGTGACAATGGCAGCAGGAGCTAACTCACAGGACATGAAGGTGGGGAAGGAAAATTCAAGAGATCAGATTCATGAAGTGGAATTGAAGCTCGAATGAATGAATTCTACAACTGCATCAGAAAGAGTAATCAAAGGGCTTCCAGTAGAGAAAGTCCCATAGGTATCACTTTTCATCTGCTAGGTTCAACATATCAGCGGGAGAAGCAGAAAACAAGGACTCATGCTTCATAGTAACGTGGACTTCACTAAATGATTAAAGCACATAACATTTTGGTCAGAAGAAGAATCAAAACATGGCATAACCATTGCTGTTTACTAGTCATTATGTCATAGACCAGTTTAACTCGGAAAAATTGTTCAACATTCAATTGCAGTTTTACAAACAATTGCAATGCTAATCACAGCCGTATCTCAGCAAGTTCTATGATCACTGGAATTTATGATTTCAAATGATTCCGACACAGGTTTACGCTATTTAATCTCATCCAATTTACATAAAGAAAGCAGCAAGTTATCCTTCAATGGAGGCCCCTGATGTTGCTTAGGCTGCTTATCCAACACTGTTCAACATCCTTAATAACCATATCCTGACAAAAACATAGGAAAAGAGAACTCAGTACCTATCAGGCCAGTGATCTGAAGTGCGGAAGAGTAAACGACATAGCCACTACATAGTACAGTACAAACCTGAATTGTCCATGGGATTGCCAGCAGGCACAGGCTCAGGCTCCTTGATCTCAACAACTACACAGTCAGACATTAAGAAAGTCTTGGCCACCGAAGAAGCATGCTCCAGGCAACATCTTACCACCTGAAAGAAAAATTAAGCAACCTCTCAAAGCTTGCTTGGAATAAACACAGAATTGAGAGATTACATGCATATATAACATCCTATTGTTTGTGTGCAATTCCATGCAGCTTCCAAACACGAATAGGATAATGAAAACACATGGACCAGTATATATCTTCAACTCCAATATGAATCTCTAAATCAGATCACTCACCTTGGTTGGGTCAATGATGCCTGCAGCCATTATATCTTCATAGTTTCCAGTTGCTGCATTATAACCAAATCTAGGATTGTCACTGGAAAGCACCTGTAGAAAGCAAACATAAACATTAATCACCATTGATCCAACAATAGAGTCATTCTTCAACTATGTTGAGGCAACTACAGACCTTCTCACTGACAACACTTCCATTAACACCAGCATTCTTGGCAATTAATTTAAGAGGATAGCTCAGAGCTCTCTTTACAATGTCCGCTCCAACCTGTGACCAAGGAAAAGCAATTTAGAAGTATACCCTGCAGATCGAAATTGAAAAAGCTGGCACTTGTTGATGCTTGTGAAGAAACACAATTTCACGTAAATCACCTTCTCTTCATCATTGTCAAAGCTATCCTTAATGGCATCCACCTTTGATGCAAGTCTCAATAGAGTGCATCCACCACCAACCACAATACCTTCCTCGACAGCTGCCTGAAAAAAAACATTCAGATTGCAATAACTAAGTGCACTCTGGAATTCACCTCGGGTAGGCTAGAATAGAGAGCAGTATTCCGAGATAGATCACCTTTGTTGCATTAAGTGCATCCTCAACTCTAAGCTTCTTTTCCTTGAGCTCTGTTTCAGTTTGTGCTCCAACCTTCAACCATTAAAACAAATTTCATTATAAGAAGCATAATCCAAGAAATTATAAAATACTTCATTTGTACAAAATTGTCACCTGTATCACAGCAACACCGCCAGACAGCTTTGCAATCCTTTCATTGAGCTTTTCCCTTTCATAATCTTGTTCTGCAGCCTGCATTTCCCATTAATCATTATTATACTATCAATAATCAATAGAAATACAAAGAAAGCGACAAAATAGTAACAAGACTGTCCATATCTTTTACTCTAGAATAAGAAGAAAAAAGTCCTACATCTATAAGATTCCTAATTTGAGCCACTCTCTTGTTTACAGCTTCTTGGGTGCTGCCATCTCCCACGACTGTAGTTGTATCCTTGGTTAGGACAACTTTAGAAGCATGACCCAAGACCTCCTTGCCAACTTTGTCCAAGGCAAGCCCCACTTCATCTCTGACTACGATGCCTGTAAGAAAACAAGATAACATATCAGGAAACAAGAAGAAATGATCACATTCCTAGTCAACAAAGACCACCTGACAAAAAAGGCAAAACTTAGAGATTGGCATGTGCTAACCTCCAGTTAGAATAGCAATATCATCAAGATACTGGCTCTTTCGGTCTCCAAAACCAGGAGCTTTAAGGGCTGCAATCTTCAAAGCACCCCTTAGCTTATTTACAACAAGAGTTGCTAGTGCCTCTTGCTCAATGTCTTCTGCGATTATCACAATAGGGTATCCACCTCTAATTGCATCCTCCAATATGTTGATTAGATCCCTTGCATTTGTAATTTTCTTATCAACAAGAAGCAACTGGAGACAAAAAAAGTATATTAGCATCAATTTACCAGAAATAAACTTTTTGTTCAGGTGCTTTAAAACCAGACAGACCTTGCAGTTCTCATATTCAACTGCCATTTTCTCACTATCGGTAACAAAGTAAGGTGAAATGTAGCCGCGATCAAACTGCATCCCCTCAACAACATAGAGGCTGTTGTCAGCACTTTTTCCCTCTTCAAGGGTAACCACTCCCTTACGGCCCACCTTACTCAAGGCCTCAGCTATCATGTTGCCAACCTCGTAGCTGTTACCAGCACTAACAGCAGCTACATCTGCAAGCTCACTGTCCTCAACCTGCAATGGCATACCAAATAGTTTTATCAAATACGGACATAAAATTATTTAACAAATTATGCCATCCCCAAAAGAGCATTTCCATTACCTCTTTTGACATTGACCTGAGTTCAGTCACTAAAGCCTTTGACGTTTTCTCAATGCCCCTAGTAATTAACACAGGATTTGCACCTGCAGCCACAACCTGGCAAATTCAATCTCAATATTAGATGAATAATAGTGTCCAAAAATCTCCAAAGAAAAGACTAGTTTAGAATGTAGATAGTAGCACATACCTTGACGCCTTCAGCAATAAGGCCTTGGGCAAGAACAACAGATGTAGTAGTCCCATCACCAGCCAAGTCATTTGTCTTAGCAGCAGCCTGTCTCACTAACTTAGCACCAATGTTCTCGACGGGATCCTCCAACTCAACCTAAGAACTCCAAATAAAGCAGTCACTCCTTTGATATTCAACTAATTTAAGAAACCAGAAGAGGAGATGACACCACATTAGATAAAATGAACATGAAAACCACCACAAGAGTAATGTTAAATTTGCCACGTTGAATGGAGAAACATAGCTGTTATTACCCAAATGAAGTTCTTACATGCAAAGGTATTCAATTGAAATTGAAAACTGCAACTTGGGGATACGAAACAGAATATGGCTGGTTTTCTTCAAGTTAAATGTCTAGTCTTCTACAAGTTGCATGAACAACTCAAAATAGGGATAAATTACCTCCTTAGCAACAGTGACCCCATCATTAACAATCTTAGGTGAGCCATATTTGCTTTCTAAGACAACATTTCGGCCCTTAGGTCCAAGTGTAACCCCAACTAGATCGGCAAGCTTGTTGACACCAGTCTGGGAGGAAGAAAGAACAAAACTTGAAACAGATGATGACAGGTATAGCACCAACAATGATGCCACATTGGGCAATAAAAATGCTTACTTGCAGTTTCTTAACAGCAGAACCGTCCTTGTTGAAATGTAAGTCCTTGGCCATAGAACAAATATTAGTGGAGCGTGATCTACGTAGAGCAACATTATGCGTCCTACCAAAAGAGCTTCCTGAAATGGAGGACAAAGATGACAAATTTTTGACACGAGTGTTTGGATTTGGAGAAGCCACCAAGGACCCAATTGAAGGCATGGAAGCGAAGGTTGATGCCATGGATGCTCTGAAACTAGAGCAGAGCAACTGATGAGTTAAACTTAAAAACACAAAATAAAACCATTCAGTGCAGTGAAAGAAAGTGAGATAAAATCAGGAACAAAGTCAAGAAAGGATTTTGAGAGAGAATCAAAAGCAAGCAACTAGTCAACAAACCCACCAAGAAAAGAGAAGAATTCAACCAGCAAAAGAAGAGCCAACCTCAAAACAGAGGACAACAAGATAAAAAGTTAATGGGGTAGGTAGGGTTTAGAAGCAGGAGGAGGATTTAGTAGTACGCTCTTGAACCTTCCACTAAATCTGGACCCTTGATCCTACTCAGTTGGCCGTCTTCCTTCAAAGAACACTCTAGAATCTTTCCCTCATGTATAAAAGTTGTACGATAATTAATTGTCTGTTTCTTGCACAAGAGAAAAAAACAATCGATTTTTTCTTGGCCCAAAAAAAACAAACCTTTTTAATGGGTATGGGCTCTTCCAAATACTTTGGGCTTTTCTTTTTGTTTTAAGCTTCACTGAATTGGCAAGCGGAAGAATTGAACATGACGAAGCATGTTATTATTGTATGTGTAGAGTTACTCTTGTTTTTTGCTCTGTTGTTTGATCTCCAAAAGAACACGACATTTGATGCTATATCTGTACAGAATAATTAATGTAACGTTGCTCTGGAGAATAGAAAAAGACAGCAAATTCTGGCAAGAGGAAGAGGCATTCCATATATAACTGAAGGGAAGTAGAAGTTGCAGCAGCACCAGCAGCAGCAATGCGTATATAACCAGTAATGGCTAAGGGTTGAATCTAACTAATGCAAAAAAAATAAAAAAAAAAAAGAAACTAGAAGATAGAAACAAGAAAGCAAAACTCTTCTTTAAGTTACAGTGCGTAGAGAAGCTTCTTTATCTGATACCACTTGAACTTCATGTGTAATCACAGTAATTGTAGTTTTTTGGTCTTCATCACCAACTTGCAAAGGCTCCAAAGAATCCACAATGTCTCGCATTAGAGGCCTTGCTTTTGGATTTCTGTTCAAGCAGTGATAAGCTAACATTGCAGCCTTATGGATTCCTTTAACGGGATAATTTCCTTCTAACCTTGGATCAACTATGTTGAGCAGTTTCTTCTTCTCTTTCAGCAAAGGATGAGCCCAGTCTGCCAAGTTCTGCTCTCTTGCTGGTCTTGATTTGTCCAACGATTTCCTTCCTGTCAGAAGTTCAAGTAGAACAACACCAAAGCTGTATACATCACTTCTTGGTGTCAGATGGCCTGCACTCAAGAGTATGACAAGGCAAGCATTTATTTATCAGCTGCTTTTCCAGTTCATATGGAGATACATATATATATATGTCTGTGCGTGTATATATGTGTATTCATGACTTCAAGGCTAAATCATATTGAGGGCACAGGCTTCAAAACCCTTTCGACAACTACTAGTGATGACACAGAAATACGTACAGACCATTCAGGGGGTACAACTTGCCTGTCATAATATATTCAGGTGCCGCATATCCATAAGTTCCCATTATGCGAGTGGAAACATGAGTTTTGTCTCCCATTGGTCCATCTTTTGCGAGACCAAAGTCGGAGAGCTTTGCATTGTACTCCTGTTTATGTATAACAAAAAATCATTAACTGTAGTCTCACTCAAGTTTTGATGAGACCAAATAATGAGATGTATATGTGCATATATATCTGTTTCTGCATAAATTGGCAAATAGTATCTTGTGTCTCTACAGAAGAAACAAACCGTCTAAATTTAAGATTCATGATGTGAATGCGAAAACCAGTCAGCAGCACAGTTAAAACCTAAAAGGGACTTGAACTAGGAATAAGTTGTTGTTCACAACAGATGCATTATGAAGAGGAGTAAGTCGGAATGATCTTCATAATTTCTCCATGAGTATATTATAAACCCCAAGTTAACAGGAAGCAAAAGCCTTCTCCTTAGTTATGAAGTTTGCATGTTCAAACACGGGGAGAAAAAGAAGGGAGGTGTGTTGGCTTTCAATGAACTCACCAGGTCTAGTAGAATATTAGATGTCTTAAAATCTCTATAGATTACAGGTTTTTCAGCTTCATGGAGAAAGGCGAGTCCTTTTGCAGCACCAAATGCAATCTTCATCCTAACAGACCATGGGAGAGGATGCAATACTCCTGCAATAGAAGTCACAAGTAGAGATTTATCCAAGGAAAAAGAGACACAGAAGGAAAAGCAGAGCGCCTGATCCAATCTATAATGTTTGACAAATATGAATAATTTAAACATGTTGGAGGGCAGAATTCTAACATTAACAACAGCCTGAACATCTCTGCATATATCATTAGCAGAATTGCACAAAACTCCAAGCACGTTCCAAGAGACAGTAAACATATGTCATTCGGGATAATTCCTAATTAAAAGAATGATCTTTAGATCGTTGTGCATCTCATTTAATTCAATGTGGCAAATTTATACCACTTCTCCCTTCCAGACTCAACATTCATGAAAGTGAAATCTAATAAAGGCTTCTAGAGGTCACTCTGAATCATTTTCTTGTCACTATCTTTCAATCGCTTTTGGGTCCAGAATAGAGTATTATCACACAAGAGAATACATACCATCAGATGCCAATATTCTAACTTTCCAAATCTAATTACACCAGCAATGACTTTAGCTCTTGCCCTTCTGTGAATCTAAGTTTGCAGTAGTTACATTGAAGGAAGGGATGGAGGTAAGGTCCTTCAGATTCATAAAATGCCCCTCTTCTAAACCATTGACTATTACGTTTATTGTTCTCCTAGAAAATTTTCTTGTTCACGACATGGTTATATTTTACCTTTCTATTGCTCCCATGAGTATCTCGTAATCAACTACTGATTAACTACTCTACAAGTCATAATTACCTACAGTTTGAGCAGAAAATTAATAAGCACTTACGCGAGAATAGGTTGTTTTCCACACTACCCCGAGCCATATATTCATAAATGAGAACTCGATGTTCATCTTCGCAGCAGTATCCAATCAATTTGACCAAATTTGGATGAGAAAGCTGGCCCAAAAATATGACTTCTGCCTAATAATACTCAAGATACATGGATCAAATTCATCGAGTAAGAGAAGAAAATATATGCATTGGGGTGGGTGATATGTCTTATTAATGACATTAGTTTTTAAGCAGAAATATAAAAAAGGAATAAGATCAATGTATTACCAGCCATTCTCTGTGGCCTTGATAGCTGTTATCACCATCATGGACCTTGACAGCAACTGGAAGTGGCTCAAGTCCTTCTCTTAGATCCTCGGTAATGAAACCCTTATAAACGCTGCCAAATCCTCCTCCACCCAACACACGGTCATGCCTAAAGTTTCCAGTGATCGCTTTTAATTCGTCAAAAGTAAATGCAATCAATGGATTTGCAGCCAAGTCTCGACGGAGGTCTTCTACTTCTTCAGGATTTGAAGGCAACTTTCTGTCATCCTTCCCCGGTCTCCCTGATGAATGTTGATCTATTGGTGACTCTAATATATAACAAAGTTCAGCATAGAGCTCTATAGCACATGAAGTTCTGAATTTCATAGCATAATAGGGCCTTTAAAATCATTTGCAGTTGAATGTAATCTGGACTGGAAGAACCATATCCAGAAGAACTAAAAAGTTAATTTGAATTGTTTTTTAAGAACAGAGTAAGCCATATTTGTTAAAAAAAGAAATAAAAGGAGATGAATATTCATCAGATAATACTAAAACTAAAAAGGTTAAGATAAGCATCAGCCCACAACTATTGGAAGTGTTCACTTTCCACATAAGATAGGGAATAAAAGGCCGCCACCTTTCGAAGTGGGAAACAACCGAATGAAAAGCTACATCTTTTTCCATTGTTTTTTTTTTTTGGGTAAATATTGTTGCATTATTTGAAGTTGCAGAAACTAGACAGACCCGATTCTTGTCTAATCAGTATTTTCTATTCTGATTTATGCGAAAAGAGACAAGAACAAAGAGAAACGAGAAACAGGAGAAAAGCACGGAAAACAGAGAGAATTTACAGAAGATTATGTCTTGTATAATATTATAAAAGAATTAGTCATCAAGATCAAACTTTTGTCTCTAGAAATTAGAAAAAACCTCTGGTACGAAGCTAAAAGTTAAATCTTCAGACCAGGAATTCTAAAACAGAGAAAAACAGGGTATGAACCAATCCACGCAAAATCATGCTTGTTTTTCGGTTATTGCGATTGATATCAACCTGAGAAAACAGGATATGAACAACAAGCTTCGTAATAACACGAAAGATGAAACCAACCTGGCTTTGCATTAGCAGATACTCTGTAAACTGAAGGCTCCATTCCACAACAACAATTTCCCATTATTACAGAAGAACAGGAACAAGCACAAAAGAAGTCTAATTTCACCACCAGCAACAACAACAACAACAATCCATCACTTGGAAGAAACGACACCTAATGTAGAAAAATGAGACGAATTGAAGTCAAAATAAGTGAAGAAAAACACTTGCAGAAACTACGTTATCTTCTATGAACATGAGAGGCTTGAAGCACAAGGGTTGATGAGAGAGAAAGCAGGGGAGGAAATTTTCGTTGTTGGTATGGTGGGAATGATATGAATGATGAGTTTTTGAGTGTTGAAGTGGGGGCTAGCTAGTGCTTTGGCTATGGCGGAAGTGGGCCCACCGGAGAAGCATTGGTAATTGGTTTCTTCTCTATGTGGTTTCTGTAAAAATACAAAAAACAAAAAACGTGTTAGGCTTTTGTGGTCATTCTCTTTGAGTGCGCATTTTAATTTCCCACCGATCTCTTTCCATCACACTCATCTTCTGCTAAAACCATTTATTATTATTATAAAAAGCTCACATTTACAAGAAACTCAGCAACTGCTTTACCTACCATCTTTGCTTCATGTATTATCAATAAACTCCCTCGCTGCTCAACAAAGTCATCTCTTCTGATCATAAAACAACAACTGTAATTAATCATACAAGTAAATCTGATGTGGGTATTACCAAGTTTCAATTTTTACGTGATTGAACTCAAAAATATCATATCTTTGTGTTCTCTTCGGAAAACAATGACAAAACGACAACAAAGTACGACACAAGTATCACTTTTGGTCCTGTCTGGAAACAGATGTTTTCCTTATCAAGACGAGAACCCAAAACTCCATTTTTTCTAAACTCGTGGTTAAATATTCAACGCCGTTTCGGAGGTTCCGAACACTGTGCTATTTAATTCTACTACACAGTGTAAACCCCGCATAAACGTGCGGTGTGAAAGAAATTTAATGAAACAGAACAGTAACACTATAACGAGGATCTGGTCCACCTTGAGAAGCCTTGTTATCATACTATTTATTCATTAGTCTTTTCTTCTGAATATAGTTAATTTAATAAGAAGAAAAAAAACAGGAACTTGAAACCAAGAGAGTGATTAG
>JANZLK020097946.1:0-10022 GCA_026937615.2 Erythroxylum glaucum
GAAACACCTATGACAATGTTTGTATCAGGGGCAACTTACCCAAGCTCTTTTGCTTTCGAAGATTTTTATCCCTCAAGATCCTCACCACACAAAAGATAATTCTGAAAAGAGACAATATCAATAGTATGCCAATGATGTTATTGAACCAAACTACTAGAGCATTGTGTGTGAGGTAACTGTTTTTTTGCTGACAGATCCAATGACAGGACCCCTATGCCTTCTAATCAAATCCTCTGCTTCTTCTCTTTCTAAACTGTAAATATGGTAAGAAAAAAAATAGCGTGACATGCCAAAATCACCAGTACACTAGTCAGAGAGTAGGCAAGCTACCACAGCTAAACAATTTCTATGTAAGTTGATGTGGAAATGCTATTTCAAAAGATCAGGAACACACATGTATACTGGTGATCATGTAAATAAGCAAAGTAGATTGAACTTATGAACAACCTTAAGAATGAGGAATAAAGTACCCATCAAGTGTTCCACTAATAACAAAAGTTAATCCGGCTAAACAATCTGGAGCACCTTCAAGCACTTCCTGAGTACAAAACAGAACCCATGTTAAACTAATATTGCAACCACTCTAGCTCATTCTTTCGACAGTATATCTTACCTCTTCCCCTTTATGAGGAGGATCTTTCCTATCAAAATTCATGAATCTCCTTCCACCACCTTTGCCCCTTCCACCAGAAGGAGCTGTTGAAGCACCCCTTGCCACATTCTCATCAATCTGCATATATGAATTAAACTTACATCAAGAAGACATGTACATGCTAGATCCTAAAACATCAACTTCCTAGGAACAAAACCGTCGGTATCTAATGCAAGCTACAAGGATTCGAATCCGACGATTGATCTGGTTAGGAAGAAGAATCGATAGAAAATGAGAGTGAGACTTCTCTTCTAGAGAAAATGTGAGAGACGGTAACGAGGGCAAAATTGGCATTGAAAGAAACTTCTAATTTTCAGCCGGCTGGGTCGAATCAGCTAACTCAATCAACCAACAACTAAACAAATTAAATGACTTTTTGATGAAGTCAACTAGTTGATTTTGGTTAACCAGCTAAAAATTAGCTGATCAGCCGTCAACTAAACAAGGCTAATATTTTGTTAATAATGTTAATATTAATAATGGATTAGGTCAAGTTTTTTGTTCACACTTTATTTATTTATTTTTATTTAAGGAAAAAGAACATCTAAATACACTGTTGATGGTTGAGCTGAAACAGGAAAAGACTTCGGCAAGAAATGTGCTTCAAGTTAGTTTCAAGTCGCAAGCTCCAATTTTAGGAAAAACAGATCACTTCAGTAAATAGTTGGTTTAGGGCTTCAGCAAAAATAAGTTGACTTCAACAGCTCCTTCCAAATACTTAGAACTAATGCTAGAAGATGGATCTGAAAGCTCCAGCAACAATTCCTGAACTTCAGCAAATAATTCGAGCTTCAAGAGTTCCAACATATCAGAACTCCAATGCCTCAAGTCTACACTTCTTCAGCAACAACAACAACTTCTGATATATAATGTTTTGTCTTCAAGGAATGATGGTTTTGACGATGAACATCTTTTGCAATCTATAAACTTGATGTATTCTTTGTAAAAGTCAATCAATAGCAACAAAGTATGTATCTTTCCGATATTGTAAGGATTCTGTATCAGAAATCGAACAAAACAAAAACTATGAAGCTTAAAAGGTAGAGATTTTTGCACTTTCAAATATGCTTATTTTCTACTCTCAAAAGCCCTTTTCCATTCCACTCAACATCCACACATTCGTAGCAACACCAAATGAACAGTAAGAGCAAGTGAAAAATGCAAAAACTGATGAAGAGAAGAAAATGAGATTTTTTCACAAGTTGGTTCTGCTACTATTCATCATCATCATCATCATCATCATCATCATCATCGCACCCAGTCTTAAATCCCGCAGTGAAGCAGGGTCTGGGGAGGTCAATAGTACGCAGCCTTACCTTTACATGGTAGAGAGGCTGTTTCTGGTAGATCCACATGCAAATGTGACATGAAAAAAAATGATGCAGGACACAGAAGAAAAAAAAACATTTACAACAGTTAAAAAAATTACTAAACCACTAATAGTAAGAAAAATATTGAAAATAAAATATAGTATAATAAGAATAATAATAATAACAATCAAAGTGTGATAAAAAAAGAGTCAAGTAGGAGATTTATAAGTGTAATTCTTACCGGATTTTATCATGACAGCAGAAATCTTATCATATTTATCCGGACGCTCGATATAATAGAGTTGTCGTCGATACCAAAAAGTTTACTGATTATGGGTCGCATCATTTTCAGTGGAGATCTACGCAGGAAGCGATCAGTAGCAAACACTTGTATTATCAAAATATCTACATCTTACACAACGCATAGATGATGGATCCCTGTACCTACAATGCAACTGAAGCTACCTTCAAAGTTGCCTTACTTGATGTTTCTCTTTGTCATCGTTATTTACCTCTACTCCACTGCTCTTCTCCAGCAATCCTCTACACTCAGCGCCACTGTCACCCCCACCTCTTCTTCTACTTCTGTACCCTGCAATTTCTTCCAAGGCCGTTGGGTCCTAGACCCCAAATCCCCAAAGCCATTCTACGATGAGACGTGCCCATTTCATCGGAACTCACGGAACTGCATCAGAAACAAGAGAGAGAACATGGTTCTCATTAATTCGTGGAAATGGGTGCCAAAAGATTGCGACTTGACACGGATTGACCCGAACAGTTTTCTTGGTCTGATGAGGAATAAGAATATTGGGTTTGTGGGAGATTCTTTGAATGAGAACTTTTTGGTGTCGTTTTTATGTGTTCTTAGAGTGGCTGACGTCGGTGCTAAGAAATGGAAGAAAATGGGTGCCTGGAGAGGTGCTTATTTTCCAAAATTTAATGTCACTGTGGCCTATCACCGCGCAGTTTTGCTTGCCAGATACGAGTAAGTAAAGTTTTCTTAATGAGTTTCGTACGAGTTTTGTTGGGTTTGATTTGTTGTCTTAGTTCGGTATAGTATGATGTGGTGTTGTCTTATAGACGTAAAGCTCAGAACTGATGGTTCATATGATTCGTGTTCGATTACAAATACGACTTGGGCTATAGTAACATGACTGATGCCCTGCTGCTGTAATTTCATTTATGTGAGGAACATTATACCGACTTGTGTGTAGGTTCATTTGTACATACATGTAGTGTAATGCCTTTGATTTTTTGATCTGGAATAAGGATGGAAGAAGCGGTTTTCTTCTTTTCTCTTCCTTTTCCATTGAAGTCTATGATAAAGAATAGCGGTGCCTCCTAGCTGTATTACATCCGTTGATACACTGAAAATGTTGTTCATGTTTAGATGAAGTATTTAATACTCTGTTAGTTGTTGATACTTGAACCCATAGCTTATTATCTGTATCACCAAACATTTGTTTTAGACCTTGAACACACATCTTTAGATCCAGTCTGTGATGGCATTTGATGCATTTTGCCGCTAAGCAACTTTTCTCTGTAGGATTGTGATACTCCATACAGATCTGAATTGTTAATCTGGTGTTCATGTTTTCCTTTACAATAATGTATAATGACAACCTTACTTGCCCGTGACTGATTATGTAAAGGTGGCAGCCTTTAAAATCTGCTGTTGACAGTGAGGGATCGAAAGGAACATATCGTGTGGATGTTGATATACCAGCGGATGATTGGGCCACTGTCACTGACTTCTATGATGTGGTCATCTTCAACACTGGTCATTGGTGAGTTCTGTTTCCAGTTTTCAGTTGATTAAATTTTGATTGCTGAACTGATTTATTAATCTCATTAATGCTTTTGAGATCTTAGATGTGGAATTCTTGCTTTCCTACTTGTAGTCATGATAGAAGCTTGTGTATCATCTACAGCAATGAACCAATGAACCATTAAAACTTGAAACTTTCTGCTCTTGTTACTTGTTTGTGTGTGACATTTATTCTATCTTTTGATGGAATACCTGATGTATATTAAATAAGTGTGCTCTAATCATTTATGTCTTGCCATTGATAAATGTATTGAAATCATGTAATTTGTCTAACATGCGAAATCTTGTAAAGTTTCAGTATCTCTACTACTGTGGATGGCATTTATTAATGAACATCAAAAAGTCTGGAAGTAAAGGCATGAGAAACTTAGTAAATTTCTTTTGAGCCATATCGGTTTGACGTCTATTTGGAAGATGTGCTTTTAGTGGCTTTGCACATTTCTAGTGTTGGACTGAACTCAGCCAAGTCATAATCCCTAATTAGTTGAGGAGGTGCTCGTTTTAAAATATTGAAAGCCTTGTAATTACTAATTCACTTGATCATCTTCAGGTGGGGTTATGACAAGTTCCCAATGGAAACACCCCTTGTCTTCTATCGTGATGGGAAGCCAATACTTCCTTCCCTTGGCTTGTTTGATGGACTTAAAGTTGTTCTTCAAAGTATGGTCTCATACATACAGAAAGAAGTTCCTGATAATACACTTAAATTTTGGAGGCTACAGTCACCTCGACATTTTTATGGTGGTGACTGGAATCAAAATGGCAGTTGCATGTTCAATGAGCCCCTGAAGGAACATGAGGTATCCCTGCTTAACCATTGTGTGTGATAGTTTCTGATTCTGCTTTCTGACATTTACCCAATCAAACCATGGATGGTTCTATTATTTTCAAATGACATGATGCAATGTGAGTGTCTTGCTAAAGGTTCTTACTCTTAGTGCTATATTCAGTGGAGCAAATCATACCTTGGCCCAAGTTATTGTAGCATATTATTATTGTAGACTTTTATTTTTGGTAAAAGAGTTGAATAAACCATTAAAATTTAGAACGAAGTATGATTTAATTTAACACTTATAAAAGTTTATGTTATGGGCCCTATGGTCTACTGACGCTATTCTCCCAGGAAATGGGGCTAGAAAAACGCTGCAACAGTTGAGGAATAGTTTGCAATTGGTCATTTTTTTCAATTTTAGCATTCTTGCAGTTATTTTTCTTTTAAGTCTTGATAATATTTAATTATTGTAACTGCAACAGTGACATATACATCTATATATTATGAATAAAGGAAAACAGCAGAGGCAAGTTTTTGCCTACTCCAAATACATTGATCTAGAGATCGGAGAGTTCTCTCTAAATGAGCTCTCATTCCCTCCATACCTAATCCTAATAAGAAAGGTAGAAATACTAACAAGAATTCTTCGCAGCAACAATTCCACGAGTTCGACTGCACTCTTCAACAACCCATAACTAGATCCTCTATCCGGGACCATAACAAATTGGTTTCAGAGCCGAGCGTTATGGGTGATACTTGCTCTTTCCAGCAGCAATTTGAGGCGTTTATGGCCAGATATGAAACCGACCAGCAACACCTTTGCGAACAACTTGATCGCGAAAAATGAGGCGAGGGAACGTGATCGTAAATCTTTTGAAGCCCAACAATAGGACATTCGAGATGTCCAGCATAGGTTCCACGATGTGACTCATTCTCCTTGTGATCATCGCGAACATGGAGAAAGCAGCCTTTCGCAACACGTCGAGGGCAGAGCGTTCTGTGGAGATGGACACCGATATCGCAAATTGGAATTTCCCTGTTATGACAGTTCCTCTGAGCCATTGCTACGACTAAGTCGCTGCGACTATTATTCCGCCACCAATAGGTTCCAGAAGACGAGAAATTGAGTATATTAGCACCACATTGGGAGGACGATTCTCAGTACTAGTTCTTGAAACTCGACAGAGACCGGCCCAACCTAACATGGGAGGAATTCAAGGACCACTATATGCGCCGATTTGCCCCAACTAGTGGTAAAAGCAAACTAGGAGAACTAGCTCGACTACTTTAGACGGGTATGGTGGAAGAATACCAGAGGCAGTTTGAGAAGTTAGCTGCACCGTATCGCCTTCCTTGTTCCAGGACAAGAGGTTGACCTCTTCATCAGCAGTTTACAAGAATCCATTGCAGTGGACGTTGAATTATAGTCTCCCCCTGATCTCACAACCGCAATGAATTTGGCACGCTTGTATGAGCATCGGCGAACTGGAAAGCGCCAAGACTAGCCAAGCCGGACTGGTTCTACTTCGATGGCACCTCTAGCGACAACCACCAACCGCAACCCTTATATTAAGCGTTTGACAAGAGTAGAGATGGCAAAACGTTGTGCCAAAAATCTGTGCTATAATTGTGATGACATATATACACCGGGCCACCATTGTAAGATGTTATTTTACATTGCAGCTAAGGAGGAGACTTTCGACGAGGAAGAAGAGTCTAATGCTGAGAAGGAACCACAAATTTCTCTGGAGGCTATTACCGGCACTACACATCCTCAGACAATGCAATTAGATGGGTACATAAATTAGAGACTCCTGCAAATCTTATTGGACATAGGGAGTACTCATAGCTAGTACTCATAGCTTTATTGATTCTTCTTTGGCTATTGATCTAGGTTTGGTCGTGGATAAAACAGGTCGTTTCCAGGTAACGGTGGCAGATGGCAAAAAGATACAGAGCCCAGGCCTTTGCAAGAATGTGGGGTTCCAGTTGGGTGATCACACTTTCTTTTTGGATTTCTATTTGATTCCACTTGGCTTTTGTGGTGAAGTATTAGGAATCAATTGGTTGACCAAGTTGGGGCAGATCATGTGGGATTTCAAGAGATTATGGATGCAATTTGAATATGATGGAAATCATATCCAACTATGGGGGATTAAGTGAACTTATGGTTCTTCTCGACATCAGTTTGTCTCCATAGAAGAGAATCTCAACATGGAAATGCAACGTCTCCTACTTGAGTTCGAGGATTTGTTCATGGAGCCAACAAAATTGCCACCCACCTTACCCGCTGGTGTGATCATCGTATTATCTTGGGGAATGGCACAGACCCTATGGTTTGTCGTCCTTACCGATATCCTCATCCCAATAAGCCCAAAAAATAGAAATTGAGAAGCAATGTGATGAGATGTTACAGGGAGGCCTCATTCAACTGAGCCAATCTTCATTTTCTTCTCATGTTCTATTGGTGGAGGACGGGGGCTAGCGGTTCTTTGTGGATTTTTGAGGAGTTAATGCCAAAACGATCAAGGAAAAATTTCCCATCCCAGTTATTGATGAACTCTTGGAGGAGCTTCACGACATGCAAATTTTGACCCAGTTGGATTTACGCTTGGGTTATCATCCATTATGAATGTATCCTGACGATGTACCTAAAGCGGCGTTTCACACACATCATGGGCACTTTGAATTTTTGGTGAGCCGTTTGGACTTTCCAAGCTCTTATGAATCACATCTTTAAACCTTATCTTCGTAAATTTGTGTTTGTTTTCTTTGACGATATATTGATTTATAGCAAGGGCTTCGCAGAGCATGTAGCCCATGTACGGAAAGCTTTCTTAGTTCTGCAACATAATTAGCTTTTCCTTAAGCGATCTAAGTGTCTCATTGCTCGACCCTTGGTCACTTATTTGGGGCACAAAGTCTCGACTGAAGGAGTATTTGCTGATCTGACAAAAATTCAGGCTATGCTATAATGGCCACAGCCCACTACCCTCAAAGCATTACGCGGCTTTGTTGGACTCACAGTTTATTACCAGAAATTTGTGAAGGGTTATGGGAAGATAACCACACCATAGACGTCGATGCTCAAAAGGAACTCGTTCCAATGGTCGACTTCCGCATTGGTCGCTTTTGAGGAGTTGAAAGTAGCGATGTCCTCAATTCCAATACTTGCCTTGCCAGATTTTTTGCAGCCATTCATGGTGGAATATGATGCCTCTGGTAGTGGCATAGTGGTAGTATTACATCAAAAGGGGCAGCCAATAGCCTATTTTAGCTGTGTTTTTGCGAAACAACACCACCGTCTTCCAACTTACAAAAAGGAACTCATTGCCTTAGCCAAGGCAGTATCTCATTGGTGTCCGTATCTATAGGGCAGTAAATTCATTTTCCGGACTGATCATTATAGTTTCAAATATTTATTGGAGCAATGGGTCTCTACAGTTCCCCAACAACGTTGGTTGAGCAAACTATTGGGGTATGATTTCTCAGTTGAATATAAAGCTGGAAGGGACAATATAGTTGTAGATGCATTGTGCTGTCAATTTGAGGGGGAGGAGCCAACCTTGGCTGCAATTTCAGCACCCTTACTGCTTCTTTTTGATCATATTCGCCAGGAAGTTGTTTTTGATCTAGAGTTGCAGCAGTTGGTGGAGCGAATCTAGACCGAGGAGGCCGTGGGTCCTTGGAGGTTCGAGGACGGCCTGGTTTTTTAAAAGATTTGTCTATTTGGTTGCCACGTCTCCTTTATGTGAGACCATCATCTCTTCGTTGCATAACATGGGACATGGAGGATATCAGAAACTCTTAGGCGAGTGGCTGCTAATTTTTATTGGAAAGGGCTGAAGTCAATGGTTCAATCATTTGTATGCCATTGCTTTGTTTGTCAACGCAACAAAGTAGAGCATCTTCAACCAGCAGGCGTCTTGCAGCCTCTCCCTATTCTGACATAGATATGGGCTGATATTTCCTTGGATTTCGTGGAGGGGCTGCCACCAAACCATGGTAAATCTGTTATTTTGGTGGTGGTTGACCGGTTCTCTAAATATAGTAATTTTTTGGCCATCTATCATTCTTATACAGCAGTCTCGGTGGTGCACTTATTCTTTGAGCAGATCGTCAAGTTACGTGGTTTGCCAGAAATTATTGTTTCCAACCGAGATGTTATCTTTGTGAGTAGATTTTGGACAGAACTCTTCCGTTTGTCAGGCATGCAGTTATGTTTCAGCTCGGCTTATCATCCTCAGTCAAATGGCCAAACGGAAGTCGTCAATTGTACGGTTGAGATGTATCTTCGCTGTTTCACCAAGGAGAAGCCAAAAAAATGGCTGCAGTGGCTATCGTGGGCAGAATTCTGCTACAACACTAGGTTCCACTCTTCCTTGAAGTCTTCCCCATTCGAGGTTTTGTATGGCCGACCCCCACCTTGTCTCCTCTCTTATACTTCCCATACCTCCAAGCTCGAGGCTGTTGATGTTGCTCTGCGAGATAGGGACGAGGTCATTCGTTCTCTCCGTCAAAGATTAATGGAGGCCCAGTTGACTATGAAGCATCGCTATGATTCAAAGCATCGGGACCTTGTTTTGCGGTCAGTAATTGGATCCTTTTAAAGTTACAGCCGTATCGCCAACTTACCTTGCGTGCTAGGGCTAATTGGAAGTTGTCACCAAGGTTCTATGGTCCTTTCCGTGCCACTGCACGTGTTGGATGCGTTGCTTATCGTTTGGACTTGCCACCTGACACTCGGTTGCACCCTGTTTTCCATGTGTCCTATTTAAAGCCATATCATGGGGATCCTCCAGTTGGGACAGCTCCATCATCGCCTCCCATTTCTTCTATCATTGAGGCACCTCAGCCACAAGCGATTCTGGACTGCCGTACTTTCGATGGTAGTCAGTAGGTGCTTATTCATTTGCAAGGACTCTTTCCAACCGACGCTTCCTGGGAAGATGTTACTTCTATTCGCAGCTCTTATCCTTCATTTTCTCTTGAGGACAAGCTCATTGACAGGGAGGGGTGTGATGTTATGGGCCCTAAGGTCTACCGACGCTATTTTCATGGGAAGTGGGGCCAAAAAAACATTGCAGCAGTTGAGGAATAGTTTGGAATTGGTCATTTTTAATTTTAGCATTCTTGCAGTTATTTGTCTTAAGTCTTGATATTAGTTAATTATTGTAACTACAGCAGTGGCATTAACGTCTATATATTATGAATAAAGGAAAACGACAGAGGCAAGTTTTTGCCTACTCCAAATACATTGATCCAGAGATCAGAGAGTTCTCTCTAAATGAGCTCTCATTCCCTTCATGCCCAATCCTAATAAGAAAGGTAGAAATACTAACAAGAATTCTTCGCAGCAACAGTTCCACGAGTTCAACTGCACTCTTCAACGACCCATAACCAGATCCTCTATCCGGGACCATAACAGTTTAATTAAGCCCCTAACATGAAGTAAATTTG